>CM022302.1:5912609-5970415 GCA_011799875.1 Thinopyrum elongatum | reverse complement strand
CATTATCAGAGGATCAATTGTGGTGGGGATATGTAGTGACAATGATGAAAAACGGAGGGAACGGGGCACCAGCAATCTCAAAACAGGTGAACTGCAAGAATTTGGTTTTCATCCTGCCTTAGTGACCTGTTTGGTAGAATGTACTAAATCGCGTGCCCTTTTTCAAGGACCGGGTCAAGATAGGCCGAGTTGTGCCCACCACAGTAAAACGAAGTGTATAAGGTTTAGTGTGCGGGACATATGTTTAATCAAGTCAAACGGACACTAAAATTAGAAATCATTCCATTTTATTCCCCTAGAGCCTCAAAAGTTCCTAAAACGCTCCAGTGCGAGCACGTTACCATTCTTGTTAGTTCGAGTGAATTCCTCGGTATTGATAATTCTTTCATTAGTTTGTTCCCTGTTTTATCTATTCTGAGCCTAGCACAATATTCTAGCTATCATGGGTGTGGCTCGTAACACCTGATGACCAAACGGATCTACGGCACCATCGAATCTCAAACTTAACTGCCAAACTTTTGTTTTTCATCTGTAATCCTTTTAGAATTATAAACGTCCATTTTTGGGCCGAGATTTCCAGGAACGCTTTCTCGCGGTTTGTGTGCACGATTTCAAAACCAAAGAACCTAAAAATTAGAAGTCATTCCCTCTTTATTCCCGTAGAGCCTTCAGCAGTTCCAAAACCGCTCCAGTCGAAGCACGTTATTCGTTAGTTCTGAGTGATCCCTCGGTATGATAATTCTCATCAGCTTGTTCCCCGTTTCTTCTCTAGTCTGAGACTAGCACACTATTCTAGCTATCCATGGGTGTGGCTGTAACACTTGATGACCAAACGGATTTACGGCAACATCGAATCACAAACTTTAACTGCCAAAACTTTTGTTTTCATTTCGTAGTCCCTTTTAGAATTACTAAACTCTTTTTGTGCCAAGATTTCTAGGAACGCTTTCTCGGGGTTTGTGTGCATGTATTTCAAACCAACGAACCTAAAAATTAGAAATCATCCATCTTTATTCCCCTAGAGCCTTTCAGCTGTTCCTAAACCGCTCCAGTCGGAGCATGTTATCATTCTTGTTAGTTCTGAGTTAATTCCCTCGGTATGTAATTCTTCATCAGTTTGTTTCGTTTCTTCTAGTTGAGCCTAACACAGTATTCTAGCTCTCCATGGGTGTGGCTCGGAACACTGATGACCAAACGGATCTACGGCACCATTGAATCTCAAACTTTACTGCCAAAACTTTTTGTTTCATCATGTAGTGCCCTTTTAGAATTACTAAAAATCCTTTTTGGGCCAAGATTTCCAGGAACGCTTTCCGCGGTTTGTTTGCACGTATTCAAACATACGGACCTAAAAATTAGAAGTCATTCCATATTTTATCCCCTAGAGCCTTCTAGCAGTTCCTAAACCGCTCCAGTCGGAGCACGTTATCATTATTGTTAGTTCTGAGTGACCTCGGTATGATCATTTTTTCATCAGTTTTGTCCCCGTTCTTCTCTAGTCTGAGCCTAGCACATATTCTAGCATCCATGGGTGTGGCTCATAACACCTGATGACCAAACAGATTTACGGCACCATCGAATCTCAACTTAACTGCCAAACTTTTGTTTTCATCCTGTAGTCTCTTTTAGAATTACTAAACGTCCTTTTTTCTACCGAGATTTCCAGGAACGCTTTCTCGGGGTTTGTGTGCATGGATTTAAATCATACGGACCTAAAAATTAGAAGTCGTTCCATCTTATTCCCCTAGAACCTTCCAGTGTTCCTAAACGTTGCAGTCGGAGCATGTTATCATTCTTGTTAGTTCCGGTGAATTCCCTCGGTATGGTCATTCTTTCATCAGTTGTTCCCCCGTTCTTCTCTAGTTTGAGCCTAGCAACAATTATAGCTATCCATGGGTGTGGCTCGTAACATCTGATGACCAAACGGATCTACGGCACCATCAAATCTCAAACTTTAACGCAAAACTTGGTTTTCATTCTATAGTCCCTTTTAGAAGTACTAAACGCCTTTTTTGTGTCGAGATTTCCAGGAATGCTTTCTCAGGGTTTGTGTGCACGTATTTCAAATCATACAGACCTAAAAATTAGAAATCATTCCATCTTTATTCCCCTAGAGCCTTCCAGCAGTTCCTAAACCGCTCCAGTCGGAGCACGTTATCATCTTGTTAGTTCTGAGTGAATTCCCTCGGTATGATCATTCTTTCATCAGTTTGTTCCCCATTTCTTCTCTAGTCTGAGCCTAGCACACTATTCTAGCTATCCATGGGTGTGGCTCGTAACACCTGATGACCAAACGGATCTATGGCACCATTGAATGTCAAACTTAACTGCCAAACTTTTGTTTTTCATTCCGTAGTCCCTTTTAGAATTACTAAACGTCCTTTTTTGTGCCGAGATTTGCAGCAATGTTTCTCGGGGTTTTGTGCACGTATTTCAAACATACGGACCTAAAAATTAGAAATCATTCCATATTTATTCCCTAGAGCCTTCCAGCAGTTCCTATAACCACTCTAGTCAGAGCACGTTTCATTCTTGTAGTTCTGAGTGAATTCCCTCGGTATGATCATTCTTTGATCAATTGTTCCCCATTTCTTCTCTAATCTGAGCCTAGCAAACTATTCAGCTATCCATGTGTGTGGCTCAAAACACCTGATGACCAAACAGATCTACGACACCATCGAATCTCAAAATTTAACTGCCAAAACATTGTTTCATCCTGTAGTCCCTTTTGAATTACATAAACGTCCTTTTGGGCCGAGATTTTTGGGAACGTTTCTTGGGGTTGTGTGTGCATGTATTTCAAATCATACGGACCTAAAAATAGAAGTCATTTCCAATTATTCCCCTAGACCCTTACAGCAGTTCTAAACCACTCCAGTCGGAGCACGTTATCATTCTTGTTAGTTCTGAGTGAATGATCCCTCCGTATGATAATTCTTTCATCAGTTTGTTCCCCGTTCTTCTCTAGTATGAGCCTAGCATAGTATTGTAATATCAATGGGTGTGGACTCCGACTGGAGCGGTTTTGGACTGCTAGAAGGCTCTAGGGCAATAAAGATGTAATGATTTCTAATTTTTTGGTGTGTATGATTTGAAATACATGCACACAAACCCGAGAAAGCGTTCCTGGAATTAGCCCCAAAAAAGGAACATTTAGTAATTCTAAAAGGGACTACAGAATGAAAAACAATAGTTTTGGCAGTTAAGATTTAGATTCGATGGTGCCGTAGATCCGTTTGGTCATCAGGTGTTAGAGCCACAACCCATGGATAGTCTAGAATAGTGTGCTGGCTCAGACTAGAGAGAAAGGGGAACAAACTGATATGAAAGAATGATCATACCGAGGGAATTCACTCAGAACTAAAAAGATTGATAACGTGCTTGACTGGAGGGTTTAGGAACTGCGGAAGGCTCTTGGGGAATAAATATGGAATGACCTTCTAATTTTAGGTTCGTATTATCTGAAATACGTGCACACAAACCGCGAGAAAGGTTCTGAAAATCTCGGCCCAAAAAAGGACGTTTATAATATAAAAGGGACTACAGGATGAAAAACAATGTTTTGGCAGTTAAAGTTTGAGGTTCGTTAGTGCCGTAGATCCGTTTGGTCATCAGGTTGTACGGCCACACCCATGGAGCTAGAATAGTGGTGCTAGGCTCAGACTAGAGAAGAAATGGAGAACAAACTGATGAAGAAGATGATCATACCGAAGGAATTCACTCAGAACTAACAAGAATGATAACGTGCTCCGACTGGAGCGGTTTAGGAACTGCTAGAAGGCTCTAGGGGAATAAAGATGGAATGACTTCTAATTTTTAGGTCCGTATGATTTGAAATACGTGCACACAAACCCCGAGAAAGCGTTCCTGGAAATCTCGGCCAAAAAAGGACGTTTAGTAATTATAAAAGGGACTACAGGATGAAAAACAAGTTTTGGCAGTTAAAGTTTGAGATCCGTTGGTCATCAGGTGTTACGAGCCACACCATGGATAGCTGAATAGTGTGCTAGGCTCAGACTAGAAAGAAACGGGGAACAAACTGATGAAAGAATTATCATACGAGGGAATTCACTCAGAACTAACAAGAATGATAACGTGCTCCGACTTGAGCGGTTTAGGAACTGCTGGAAGGCTCTAGGGGAATAAAAATGGAATGATTTCTAATTTTTAGGTCCGTATGATCGAAAACGTGCACACAGACCCGAGAAAGCGTTTCTGGAAATCTCGGCACAAAAAATGAGTTTAGTAATTCTAAAAGGGACTACATGATGAAAAACAAAAGTTTTGGCAGTTAAAGTTTGAGATTCATGGTGCCGTAGATCCGTTTGTCATCAGGTTTTACAAGCCACACCCATGGATAGCTAGAATAGTTGACTAGGCTCAGACTAGAGAAGAAACTGATGAAAGATTGAAAGAATTATCTACCGAGGGAATTCACTCAGAACTAACAAGAATGATAACGTGCTCCGACTGGAGCGGTTTAGGAATGGGAAGGCCTTAGGGGAATAAAGATGGAATGATTTCAATTTTAGGTCCGTATATGATTTGAAATAATGCACACAAACCCGAGAAAAGCATTCCTAGAAATCTCGGCCCAAAAAGGACGTTTAGTAATTCTAAAAGGGACTACAGGATGAAAAACAATAGTTTTGGCAGGTAAAGATTGAGATTCGATGGTGCCGTAGATCCGTTGGTCATCAGGTGTTACGAGCCACACCCAGGATAGCTAGAATAGTGTGCTAGGCTCAGACTAGAGAAGAAACGGGGTACAAACTGATGAAAGAATTATCATACCGAGGGAATTCATTCAGAACTAAAGAATGATAACGTGCTCCGACTGGAGCGGTTTAGGAACTGCTGGAAGGCTCTAGGGGAATAAAGATGGAATGATTTCTAATTTTTAGGTCTGTATGATCTGAAATACATGTACACAAACCGAAGAAAGCGTTCTGGAAATCTCGGCCAAAAAAAGGGCGTTAAGTAATTCGAAAGGGACTACAGGATGAAAAACAAAAGTTTTGGCAGTTAAAGTTTGAGATTCATGGTGCCGGTAGATCCGTTTGGTCATTAGGTGTTACGAACACACCCATGGATAGCTATAGTGTGCTAGGCTCAGACTAGAGAAGAAATGGGGAGCAAACTAATGAAAGAATTATCATACCGAGGGAATTCACTCAGAACTAACAAGAATGATAACGTGCTCCGACTGGAGCGGTTTAGGAACTGCTGGAAGGCTCTAGGGGAATAAAGATGGAATGATTTTAATTTTTAGGTCCGTATGATTTGAAATACAGTGCACACAAACCCCGAGAAAGCGTTCCTAGAAATCTCGGCCCAAAAAAGGACGTTTAGTAATTCTAAAAGGGACTACAGGATGAAAAACAATAGTTTTAGCAGTTAAAGATTGAGATTCGATGGTGCCGTAGCTCGTTTGGTCATAGGTGTTACGAGCCACACCCATGGATATCTAGAATAGTGTGCTAGTCAGACTAGAGAGAAACGGGGAACAAAAGATGAAAGATATCATACCGAGGGAATTCACTCAGAACTAACAAGAATGATAACGTGCTCCGATGGAGCGGTTTAGGAACTGCTGGAAGGCTCTAGGGAAGAAAGATGGAATGATTTATAATTTTTAGGTCCGTACGATTAAAATATGTGCACACAAACCGCGAGAAAGCGTTCCTGGAAATCTCGGCCCAAAAAGGACGTTTAGTAATTCTAAAAGGGACTACAGGATGAAAAACAAAAGTTTTGGTAGTTAGAGTTTGAGATTCAAGGTGCGTAGATCGTTTGGTCATCAGGTGTTACAAGCCACCCCAAGGATAGCTAAATAGTGTGCTAGGCTCAGACTAGAGAAGAAACGGGGAACAAACTGAAGAATTATCATACCGAGGGAATTCACTCAGAACTAACAAGAATGATAACGTGCTCCGACTGGAGCGGTTTAGGAACTGCTGGAGGCTCTAGGGGAATAAAGATGGAATGATTTCTAATTTATGTCCGTATGATTTGAAATACATGCACACAAAACCCGAGAAAAGCTTCCTGGAAATCTCGGCCCAAAAAAGGACGTTTAGTAATTCTAAAAGGGACTACATGAAGAAAAACAAAGTTTTGGCAGTTAAAGTTTGAGATCCAATGGTGCCGTAGATCCGTTTGGTCATCAGGTGTTACGAACCACACCACTGGATAGCTAGAATTTGTGTGCTAGGCTTAGAATGAGAAGAAACGGGGAAACAAACTGATGAAAGAATTATCATACCGAGGGAATTCACTCCGAACTAACAAGAATGATAACGTGCTCCGACGTGGAGCGGTTTAGGAACTGCTGGCAGGCTCTAGGGGAATAAAGTTCAAATGATTTCTAATTTT
Organism: Thinopyrum elongatum; assembly: GCA_011799875.1. Classification (NCBI taxonomy): domain Eukaryota; kingdom Viridiplantae; phylum Streptophyta; class Magnoliopsida; order Poales; family Poaceae; genus Thinopyrum; species Thinopyrum elongatum. The sequence continues at coordinate 5,964,040 of CM022302.1, read as the reverse complement.
AGGTCCGTATGATTTGAAATACGGCACACAAACCCCGAGAAAGCGTTCCTGGAAATCTCGGCCAAAAAGGACGTTTAGTAATTCTAAAAGGGACTACAGTGAAGAAAAACGAAAGTTTTGGCAGTTAAGTTTGAGATCAGTGCCGTAGATCCGTTTGGTCATCAGGGTGTTACGAGCCACACCCATGGATAGCTAGAATAGTGTGCTAGGCTCAGACTAGGGAAGAAACGGGGAACAAACTGATGAAAGAATTCTATACCGAGGAATTTCAATCATACTAACAAGAATGATAACGTGCTCCGACTGGAGCGGTTTAGGAACTGCTGGAAGGATCTAGGGGAATAAACATGGATGCTTCTAATTTTAGGTCCGTATGATGAAATCGTGCAGACAAACCGTGAGAAAGCATTCTTGGAAATCTGCCAAAAAAGGACGTTTAGTAATTCTAAAGGGACTACAGATGAAAAACAATAGTTTTGGGGAGTTAAAGTTTGAGATTCGATGGTGCCGTAGATTCATTTGGATCAGGTTGAACGAGCCACACCCTTGGATAGCTAGAATAGTGTGCTAGGCTCAGACTAGAGAAGAAAGGAGAACAAACTGATGAAAGAATGATCATACCGAGGGAATTCTCTCAGAACTAACAAGAATGATAACGTGTTCCGACTGGAGCGGTTAGGAACTGCTAGAAGGCTTAGGGGAATAAAGATGCAATGACTTCTAATTTTTAGGCCCGTATGATTTGAAATACGTGCACACAAACCCTGAGAAAGCATTCCTGGAAATCTCGGCCCAAATAAGGACGTTTAGTAATTCTAAAAGGGACTACAGGTGAAAAACAAAAGTTTTGGCAGTTAAAGTATGAGATTCGATGGTGCGTAGATGTTTGGTCATCAGGTGTTACGAGCACACCCATGAAGCTAGAATAGTGTGCTAGGCTCAGACTAGAGAGAAACGGGGAACAAAGTGATGAAAGAATTATCATACCGAGGGAATTCACTCAGAACTAACAAGAATGATAACGTGCTCGACTGGAGCGGTTTAGGAACTGCGGAAGGCTCTAGGGGAATAAATATGGAATGATTTCTAATTTTAGGTCCGTATGATTTGAAATACGTGCACACAAACTGAGAAAGCGTTTCTGGAAATCTCGACCAAAAAAGGACATTTAGTAATTCTAAAAGGGACTACATGATGAAAAACAAAAGTTTTGGCCTTTAAAGTTTGAGATCAATGGTGCCGTAGACCGTTTGGTCATCAGGTGTTACGAGCCACACCCATGGATAGCTAGAATAGTGTGCTAGGCTCAGACTAGAGAAGTAACAGGGAACAAACTGATGATGAAAGAATTATCATACCGAGGGAATTCACTCAGAACTAAGAATGATAAAGTGCTCCGACTGGAGCGGTTTAGGAACTGGAAGGCTCTAGGGGAATAAAGATGGAATGATTTCTAATTTTTAGGTCCGTATGGTTTGAAATACGTGCACACAAACCCCGAGAAAGCGTTCTAGAAATCCGGCCCAAAAAAGGACGTTTAATTCTAAAAGGGAATACAGGATGAAAAACAATAATTTTGGCAGTTAAAGTTTGAGATTCGATGGTGCCGTAGATCGTTTGGTCATCAGGGTACGAGCCACACCCATGGATAGCTAGAATAGTGTGCTAGGCTCAGACTAGAGAAGAAACGGGGAACAAACTGATGAAAGAATTATCATACCGAGGGAATTCACTCAGAACTAACAAGAATGATAACGTGCTCCGACTGGAGCGGTTTAGGAACTGCTGGAAGGCTCTAGTTTAATAAATATGGAATGATTTCTATTTGGTCCGGATGATCTGAAATACATGCACACAAACCGCGAGAAAGTGTTCCAGAAATCTCGGCCCAAAAAAGGACGTTTAGTAATTCTAAAAGGGAGTACAGGATGAAAAACAAAAGTTTTGGCAGTAAAGTTTGAGATTAATGGTTCCGTAGATCCGTTTGGTCATTGGGGTACGAGCCACACCATGGATAGCTAGAATATGTGTGCTAGCTCAGAATAGAGAAGAAATGGGGACAAAATGATGAAAGAATTATATACGGAGGGAATTCACTCACAACTAACAAGATGATAACGGCTCGACTGGAGCGGTTTAGGAACTGCTGGAAGGCTCTAGGGGAATAAAGATGGAATGATTTCTAATTTTAGGTCCGTATGATTTGAAAAAATACAGCACCAACCCCGAGAAAAGGTTCCTGGAAATCTCGGCCCAAAAAAGGACGTTTAGTATTCTAAAAGGGACTACATGATGAAAAAAAAAGTTTTGGCAGTTAAAGTTGAGATTCGATGGTGCCTAAGATCCGTTTGGTCATCAGGTGTTACAGCCACACCATGGATAGCTTGAATGTGTGCTAGGCTCAGACTAGAGAAGAAACGGGGAACAAACGATGAAAGAATTATCATACCAGGGAATTCACTCAGAACTAACAAGAATGATACGTGCTCCGACTGGAGCGGTTTAGGAACTGCTGGAAGGCTCTAGGCGAATAAAGATTGAATTTCTAATTTTTAGGTCTATTGGTTGAAATACATGCACACAAACCCGGAGAAAGGGTTCCTGGAAATTCGGCCCAAAAAAGGACGTTTAGTAATTCTAAAAGGGACTACAGGATGAAAAACAAGAGTTTGGCAGTTAAAGTTTGAGATGGTGCCGTAGATCTGTTTGGTCATCAGGTGTTACCAGCCACACCCATGGATAGCTAGAATAGTGGGCTAGGCTCAGACTACGAGAGAAGAAACGGGAACAAAAATGATGAAAGATATCATACCAAGGGAATTCACTTAGAACTAACAAGAAATTTAACGTGCTCTGACTGGAGTGGTTTAGGAACTGCTGGAAGGCTCTAGGGGATTAATATGGAATGCCTTGTAATTTTAGGTCCGATATGATTTGAAATAAGTGCACACAAAACCCGAGAAAGAGTTCCTGGATATCTCTGCCACCAAAAAATGACGTTTAGTAATTCTAAAAGGGACTTCAGGATGAAAAACAAAAGTTTTGGCAGGTAAAGATTGAGATTCGATGGTGCCGTATATCCGTTGGTCATCAGGTGTTACGAGACACACCATGGATAGCTAGAATAGTGTGCTAGGCTCAGACTAGAAGAAGAAGAAACGGGGTACAAACTGTGAAAGAATTATCATAACGAGGGAATTCACTCAGAACTAACAAGAATGATAACGTGCTCCGACTGGAGCGTTTAGGAAACTGCTGGAAGCTCTAGGGGAAAAAGATGGAATGATTTCTAATTTTTAGGTTCGTATGATTTGAAATACGTGCACACAAACCCCGAGAAAGCGTTCCTGGAAATCTCGGCCCAAAAAAGGACGTTTAGTAATTCTAAAAGGGACTACATGAAGAAAAACAAAAGTTTTGGCAGTTAAAGTTTGAGATCCAATGGTGCCGTAGATCCGTTTGGTCATCAGGTGTTACGAACCACACCAATGGATAGCTAGAATAGTGTGCTAGGCTTAGAATAGAGAAGAAACGGGGAACAAACTGATGAAAGAATTATCATACCGAGGGAATTCACTCAGAACTAACAAGAATGATAACGTGCTCCGACTGGAGCGGTTTAGGAACTGCTGGAAGGCTCTAGGGGAATAAAGATGGAATGATTTATAATTTTTAGGTCTGTATGATCTGAAATATGTGCACACAAACCGCGAGAAAGCGTTCCTGGAAATCTCGGCCCAAAAAAGGACGTTTAGTAATTCTAAAAGGGACTACAGGATGAAAAACAAAAGTTTTGGCAGTTAGGGTTTGAGATTCAAAGGTGTCGTAAATCCGTTTGGTCATCAGGTGTTACGAGCCACACCATGGATAGCTAGAATAGTGTGCTAGGCTCAGACTAGAGAAGAAAGAGGGAACATACTGATGAAAGAATTATCATACCGAGGGAATTCACTCAGAACTAACAAGAATGATAACGTGCTCCGACTCTAGCGGTTTAGGAACTGCTGGCAGGCTCTAGGGGAATAAAGATGGAATGATTTCTAATTTTTAGGTTCGTATGATTTGAAATACGTGCACACAAACCCCGAGAAAGCGTTCCTGGAAATCTCGGCCCAAAAAAGGACGTTTAGTAATTCTAAAAGGGACTACATGAAGAAAAACAAAAGTTTTGGCAGTTAAAGTTTGAGATCCAATGGTGCCGTAGATCCGTTTGGTCATCAGGTGTTACGAACCACACCAATGGATAGCTAGAATAGTGTGCTAGGCTTAGAATAGAGAAGAAACGGGGAACAAACTGATGAAAGAATTATCATACCGAGGGAATTCACTCAGAACTAACAAGAATGATAACGTGCTCCGACTGGAGCGGTTTAGGAACTGCTGGAAGGCTCTAGGGGAATAAAGATGGAATGATTTATAATTTTTAGGTCTGTATGATCTGAAATATGTGCACACAAACCGCGAGAAAGCGTTCCTGGAAATCTCGGCCCAAAAAAGGACGTTTAGTAATTCTAAAAGGGACTACAGGATGAAAAACAAAAGTTTTGGCAGTTAGGGTTTGAGATTCAAAGGTGTCGTAAATCCGTTTGGTCATCAGGTGTTACGAGCCACACCATGGATAGCTAGAATAGTGTGCTAGGCTCAGACTAGAGAAGAAAGAGGGAACATACTGATGAAAGAATTATCATACCGAGGGAATTCACTCAGAACTAACAAGAATGATAACGTGCTCCGACTGGAGCGGTTTAGGAACTGCTGGCAGGCTCTAGGGGAATAAATATGGAATGATTTCTAATTTTTAGGTTCGTATGATTTGAAATACGTGCACACAAACCCCGAGAAAGCGTTCCTGGAAATCTCGGCCCAAAAAAGGACGTTTAGTAATTCTAAAAGGGACTACATGAAGAAAAACAAAAGTTTTGGCAGTTAAAGTTTGAGATCCAATGGTGCCGTAGATCCGTTTGGTCATCAGGTGTTACGAACCACACCAATGGATAGCTAGAATAGTGTGCTAGGCTTAGAATAGAGAAGAAACGGGGAACAAACTGATGAAAGAATTATCATACCGAGGGAATTCACTCAGAACTAACAAGAATGATAATGTGCTCCGACTGGAGCGGTTTAGGAACTGCTGGAAGGCTCTAGGGGAATAAAGATTGAATGATTTCTAATTTTTAGGTCCGTATGATTTGAAATACGTGCACACAAACCCCGAGAAAGTGTTCCTAGAAATCTCGGCCCAAAAAAGGACGTTTGGTAATTCTAAAAGGGACTACGTAATGAAAAACAAAAGTTTTGGCAGTTAAAGTTTGAGATTTGATGGTGCCGTAAATCCTTTTGGTCATCAGGTGTTACGAGCCACACCCATGGATAGCTAGAATAGTGTGCTAGGCTCAGACTAGGGAAGAAACGGGGAACAAACTGATGAAAGAATTATCATACCGAGGGATTTCACTCATTACTAACAAGAATGATAACGTGCTCCAACTGGAGCGGTTTAGGAACTGCTGGAAGGATCTAGGGGAATAAACATGGAATGCCTTCTAATTTTTAGGTCCGTATGATCTGAAATACGTGCAGACAAACCGCGAGAAAGCGTTCTTGGAAATCTCGGCCCAAAAAAGGACGTTTAGTAATTCTAAAAGGGACTACAGGATGAAAAACAATAGTTTTGGCAGTTAAAGTTTGAGATTCGATGGTGCCATAGATCCGTTTGGTCATCAGGTGTTATGAGCCACACCCTTGGATAGCTAGAATAGTGTGCTAGGCTCAGACTAGAGAAGAAATGGAGAACAAACTGATGAAAGAATGATCATACCGAGGGAATTCTCTCAGAACTAACAAGAATGATAACGTGTTTCGACTGGAGCGGTTTAGGAACTGCTAGAAGGCTCTAGGGGAATAAAGATGGAATGACTTCTAATTTTTAGGCCCGTATGATTTGAAATACGTGCACACAAACCCTGAGAAAGCGTTCCTGGAAATCTCGGCCCAAATAAGGACGTTTAGTAATTCTAAAAGGGACTACAGGATGAAAAACAAAAGTTTTGGCAGTTAAAGTTTGAGATTCGATGGTGCCATAGATCCATTTGGTCATCAGGTGTTACGAGCCACACCCATTGATAGCTAGAATAGTGTGCTAGGCTCAGACTAGAGAAGAAACGGGGAACAAAGTGATGAAAGAATTATCATACCGAGGGAATTCACTCAGAACTAACAAGAATGATAACGTGCTTCGACTGGAGCGGTTTAGGAACTGCTGGAAGGCTCTAGGGGAATAAAGATGGAATGATTTCTAATTTTTAGGTCCGTATGATTTGAAATACGTGCACACAAACCCCGAGAAAGCGTTTCTGGAAATCTCGACACAAAAAAGGACATTTAGTAATTCTAAAAGGGACTACATGATGAAAAACAAAAGTTTTGGCCGTTAAAGTTTGAGATTCAATCGTGCCGTAGATCCGTTTGGTCATCAGGTGTTACGAGCAACACCCATGGATAGCTAGAATAGTGTGCTAGGCTCAGACTAGAGAAGAAACAGGGAACAAACTGATGAAAGAATTATCATACGGAGGGAATTCACTTAGAACTAAAAAGAATGATAATGTGCTCCGACTGGAGCGGTTTAGGAACTGCTGGAAGGCTCTTGGGGAATAAAGATGGAATGATTTCTAATTTTAAAAGGGACTTATGGTTTGAAATACGTGCACACAAACCCCGAGAAAGCGTTCCTAGAAATCTCGGCCCAAAAAAGGACGTTTAGTAATTCTAAAAGGGACTACAGGATGAAAAACAATAATTTTGGCAGTTAAAGTTTGAGATTCGATGGTGCCGTAGATCCGTTTGGTCATCAGGGTTATGAGCCACACCCATGGATAGCTAGAATAGTGTGCTACGCTCGGACTAGAGAAGAAACGGGGAACAAACTGATGAAAGAATTATCATACCGAGGGAATTCACTCAGAACAAACAAGAATGATAACGTGCTCCGACTGGAGCGGTTTAGGAACTGCTGGAAGGCTCTAGGGTAATAAATATGGAATGATTTCTAATTTTTTGGTCCGTATGATCTGAAATACGTGCACACAAACCGCGAGAAAGCGTTCCAGGAAATCTCGGCCCAAAAAAGGACGTTTAGTAATTCTAAAAGGGACTACAGGATGAAAAACAAAAGTTTTGGCAGTTAAAGTTTGAGATTCAATGGTGCGGTAGATCCGTTTGGTCATTAGGTGTTATGATCCACACCCATGGATAGCGAGAATAGTGTGCTAGGCTCAGACTAGAGAAGAAATGGGGAACAAACTAATGAAAGAATTATCATACAGAGGGAATTCACTCACAACTAACAAGAATGATAACGTGCTCCGACTGGAGCGGTTTAGGAACTGCTGGAAGGCTCTAGGGGAATAAAGATGGAATGATTTCTAATTTTTAGGTCCGTATGATTTGAAATACATGCACACAAACCCCGAGAAAGCGTTCCTAGAAATCTCGGCCCAAAAAAGGACGTTTAGTAATTCTAAAAGGGACTACATGATGAAAAACAAAAGTTTTGGCAGTTAAAGTTTGAGATTCGCTGGTGCCTTAGATCCGTTTGGTCATCAGGTGTTACGAGCCACACCCATGGATAGCTAGAATTGTGTGCTAGGCTCAGACTAGAGAAGAAACGGGGAACAAACTGATGAAAGAATTATCATACCGAGGGAATTCACTCAGAACTAACAAGAATGATAACGTGCTCCGACTGGAGCGGTTTAGGAACTGCTGGAAGGCTCTAGGCGAATAAAGATTGAATGATTTCTAATTTTTAGGTCCGTATGGTTTGTAATACATGCACACAAAACCTGAGAAAGCGTTCCTGGAAATTTCGGCCCAAAAAAGGACGTTTAGTAATTCTAAAAGGGACTACAGGATGAAAAACAAAAGTTTTGGCAGTTAAAGTTTGAGTTGGCGCCGTAGATCCGTTTGGTCATCAGGTGTTACCAGCCACACCCATGGATAGCTAGAATAGTGTGCTAGGCTCAGACTCGAGAAGAAACAGGGAACAAACTGATGAAAGAATTATCATACCAAGGGCATTCACTCAGAACTAACAAGAATGGTAACGTGCTCTGACTGGAGCGGTTTAGGAACTGCTGGAAGGCTTTAGGGGAATAAATATGGAATGCCTTCTAATTTTTAGGTCCGTATGATTTGAAATAAGTGCACACAAACCCCGAGAAAGAGTTCCTGGATATCTCTGCCCAAAAAAGGACGTTTAGTAATTCTAAAAGGGACTACAGGATGAAAAACAAAAGTTTTGGCAATTAAAGTTTGAGATTCGATGGTGCCGTAGATCCGTTTGGTCATCAGGTGTTATCAGCCACACCCGTGGATAGCTGGAATAGTGTGCTAGACTCATACTAGAGAAGAAACAGGGAACAAACTGATGAAAAAATGATCATAACGAGGGAATTCACTTAGAACTAACAATAATGATAACGTGCTCCGGCTGGAGCGGTTTAGGAACTGCTAGAAGGCTCTAGGGGAATAAAGATGGAATGACTTGTAATTTTTAGGTCAGTATGATTTTAAATACATGCACACAAACCCCGAGAAAGCATTCCTAGAAATCTCGGCCCAAAAAAGGACGTTTAGTAATTCTAAAACGGACTACGGGATGAAAAACAATAGTTTTGGCAGTTAATGTTTGAGATTCGATGGTGTCGTAGATCCGTTTGGTCACCAGGTGTTACGAGCCACACCCATGGATAGCTAGAATAGTGTGCTAGGCTCAGACTAGAGAAGAAATGGGAACAAACTGATGAAAGAATTATCATACCGAGGGAATTCACTCAGAACTAACAAGAATGATAACATGCTCCGACTGGAGCGGTTTAGGAACTGCTGGAAGGCTCTAGGGGAATAAAGATGGAATGACTTCTAATTTTTAGGTCCGTATGATTTGAAATACGTGCACACAAACCCCGAGAAAGCGTTCCTGGAAATCTCGGCCCAAAAAAGGGCGTTTAGTAATTCTAAAAGGGACTACAAGATGAAAAACAATAGTTTTGGCAGTTAACGTTTGAGATTCGATGGTGCCGTAGATCCGTTTAGTTATCAGGTGTTATGAGCCACACTCATGGATAGCTAGAATAGTGTGCTAGGCTCAGACTAGAGAAGAAACGGGGAACAAACTGATGAAAGAATTATCATAGCGAGGGAATTCACTCAGAACTAACAAGAATGATAACGTGCTCCGACTGGAGCGGTTTAGGAACTGCTGGAAGGCTCTAGGGGAATAAAGATGGAATGACTTCTAATTTTTAGGTCTGTATGATTTTAAATACGTGCACACAAACCCTGAGAAAGCGTTCCTGGAAATCTCAGCCCAAAAAAGGATGTTTAGTAATGCTAAAACAGACTACAGGATGAAAAATAAAAGTTTTGGCAGTTAAAGTTTGAGATTCGATGGTGCCGGAAATCCGTTTGGTCATCAGGTGTTACGAGCCACACCCATGGATAGCTAGAATAGTGTGCTAGGCTCATACTAGAGAAGAAACGGGGAACAAACTGATGAAAAAATGATCATACCGAGGGAATTCACTCAGAACTAACAACAATGATAACGTGCTCCGACTGGAGCGGTTTAGGAACTGCTGGAAGGCTCTAGGGGAATAAAGATGGAATGATTTCTAATTTTTAGGTCCGTATGATCTGAAATGCGTGCACACAAACCGCGAGAAAGCGTTCCTGGAAATCTCGGCCCAAAAAAGGACGTTTAGTAATTCTAAAAGGGACTACGGAATAAAAAACAAAAGTTTTGGCTGTTAAAGTTTGAGATTCAATGGTGCTGTAGATCCGTTTGGTCATCAAGTGTTACGAGTGACACCATGGATAGCTAGAATAGTGTGCTAGGCTCAGACTAGAGAAGAAACGGGGAACAAACTGATGAAAGAATTATCATACCGAGGGAATTCAGTCAGAACTAACAAGAATGATGACGTGCTAAGACTGGAGCGGTTTAGGAACTGCTTGAAGGCTCTAGGGAAATAAAGATGGAATGATTTCTAATTTTTAGGTTCGTATGATTTCAAATACGTGCACACAAACCCCGAGAAAGTGTTCCTGGAAATCTCAGCCCAAAAAAGGACGTTTAGTAATTATAAAAGGGACTACAGGATGAAAAACAAAAGTTTTGGCAGTTAAAGTTTGAGATTCGATGGTGCCGTAGATCCGTTTGGTCATCAGGTGTAACGAGCCACACCCATGGGTAGCTAGAATAGTGTGCTAGGCTCATACTATAGAAGAAACGGGGAACAAACTGATGAAAGAATTATCATACCGAGGGAATTCACTCAGAACTAACAAGAATGATAACGTGCTCCGACTGGAGCGGTTTAGGAACTGTTGGAAGGCTCTAGGGGAAAAAAGATGGATTAACTTCTAATTTTTAGGTCCGTATGATTTGAAATACATGCACACAAACCCCGAGAAAGCGTTCCTAGAAATCTCGGCCCAAAAAAGGATGTTTAGTAATTCTAAAAGGGACTACAGGATGAAAAACAAAAGTTTTGGCAGTTAAAGTTTGAGATTCGATGGTGCCGTAGATCCGTTTGGTCATTAGGTGTTATGAGCCACAGCCATGGATAGCTAGATAGTGTGTTAGGCTCAGGCTATAGAAGAAACAGGGAACAAACTGATGAAAGAATTATCATAACGAGAGAATTCACTCAGAACTAACAAGAATGATAACGTGCTCCGACTGGAGCGGTTTAGGAACTGCTGGAAGGCTCTAGGGGAATAAATAAGGAATGATTTCTAATTTTTAGGTCCGTATGATTTGAAATACGTGCACGCAAACCCGGAGAAAGCGTTCCTGGAAATCTCGGCACAAAAAAGGACGTTTAGTAATTCTAAAAGGGACTACGGAATGAAAAACAAAAGTTTTGGCAGTTAACGTTTGAGATTCGATGGTGCCGTAGATCCGTTTGGTCGTCAGGTGTTACTAGCCACACCCATGGATAGCTAGAATAGTGTGCTAGGCTCAGACTAGAGAAGACACGGGGAACAAACTGATGAAAGAATTATCATACCGAGGGAATTCACTCAGAACTAACAAGAATGATAACGTGCTCCGACTGGAGCGGTTTAGGAACTGCTGGAAGGCTCTAGGGGAATAAAGATGGAATGACTTCTAATTTTCAGGTTCGTATGATTTGAAATACGTGCACACACTCCCCGAGAAAGTGTTCCTAGAAATCTCAGCCCAACAAAGGGCGTTTAATAATTCTAAAAGGGACTACGGAATGAAAAACAATAGTTTTGGCAGATAAAGTTTGAGATTCGATGGTGCCGTAGATCCGTTTGGTCATCAGGTGTTACGAGCCACACCCATGGATAGCTAGAATAGTGTGCTAGGCTCAGACTAGAGAAGAAACAGGGAACAAACTGATGAATGAATTATCATACCGAGGGAATTCACTCAGAACTAACAAGAATGATAATGTGCTGCGACTGGAGCGGTTTAGGAACTGCTTGAAGGCTCCAGGGGAATAAATATGGAATAACTTCTAATTTTTAGGTCCGTATGATTTGAAATACGTGCACAAAAACCCCGAGAAAGCGTTCCTGGAAATCTCGGCAGAAAAAAGGATGTTTAGTAATTCCAAAAGGGACTACGGAATGAAAAACAAAAGATTTGGCAGTTAAAGTTTGAGATTCAATGGTGCCGTAGATCCGTTTGGTCGTCAGGTGTTACAAGCCACACCCATGGATAGCTAGAATAGTGGGTTAGGCTCAGGCTAGAGCAGAAACGGGGAACAAACTGATGAAAGAATTATCATACCGAGGGAATTCACTCAGAACTAACAAGATTGATAACGTGCTCCGACTGGAGCGGTTTAGGAACTGCTGGAAGGCTATAGGGGAATAAAGATGGAATGACTTCTAATTTTTAGGTCCATATGATTTGAAATACGTGCACACAAACCCCGAGAAAGCGTTCCTGGAAATCTCGGCCAAAAAAAGGACGTTTAGTAATTTTAAAAGGGACTACAGGATGAAAAACAAAAGTTTTGGCAGTTAAAGTTTGAGATTTGATGGTGCCGTAGATCCGTTTGGTCATCAGGTGTTACGATCCACACCCATGGATAGCGAGAATAGTGTGGTAGGCTCAGACTAGAGAAGAAACGGGGAAAAACTGATGAAAGAATGATCATACCGAGGGAATTCACTCAGAAGTAACAAGAATGATAACGTGCTCCGACTGGAGCAGTTTAGGAATTGCTGGAAGGCTCTAGGGGAATAAAGATGGAATGACTTCTAATTTTTAGGTCCGTATGATTTGAAATACGTGCACACAAACCCCGAGAAAGTGTTCCTGTAAATCTCGGCCGAAAAAAGGACGTTTAGTAATTATAAAAGGGACTACAGGATGAGAAACAAAAGTTTTGGCAGTTAAAGTTTGAGATTCGAAGGTGCCGTAGATCTGTTTGGTCATCCGGTGTTACGAGCCACACTCATGGATAGCTAGAATAGTGTGCTAGGCTCAGCCTAGTGAAGAAACGGGGAACAAACTAATGAAAGAATTATCATACCAAAGGAATTCACTCAGAACAAACAAGAAAGATAACGTGCTGCGACTGGAGCGGTTTAGGAACTGCTTGAAGGCTCTAGGGGAATAAAGATGGATTAACTTCTAATTTTTAGGTCCGTATGATTTGAAATACATGCACACAAACCCCGAGAAAGCGTTCCTGGAAATCTCGGCCCAAAAAAGGATGTTTAGTAATTCTAAAATGGACTACAGGATGAAAAACAAAAGTTTTGGCAGTTAAAGTTTTAGATTCGATGGTGCCGTAGATCCGTTTGGTCATCAGGTGTTATGAGCCACACCCATGGATAGCTAGAATAGTGTGTTAGGCTCAGGCTATAGAAGAAACAGGGAACAAACTGAAGAAAGAATTATCATAACGAGGGAGTTCACTCAGAACTAACAAGAATGATAACGTGCTCCGACTGGAGCGGTTTAGGAACTGCTGGAAGGCTCTAGGGGAATAAAGATAGAATGACTTCTAATTTTTAGGTTTGTATGATTTGAAATACGTGCACACACACCCCGAGAATGTGTTCCTGGAAATCTCGGCCCAAAAAAGGGCGTTTAATAATTCTAAAAGGGACTATGGAATGAAAAACAATAGTTTTGGCAGATAAAGTTTGAGATTCGATGGTGCCGTAGATCCGTTTGGTCATCAGGTGTTACGAGCCACACCCATGGATAGCTAGAATAGTGTGCTAGTCTCAGACTAGAGAAGAAATGGGGAACAAACTGATGAAAGAATTATCATACCGAGGCAATTAACTCAGAACTAACAAGAATGATAACGTGCTCCGACTGGAGCGGTTTAGGAACTGCTGGAAGGCTCTAGGGGAATAAAGATAGAATGATTTCTAATTTTTAGGTCTGTATGATTTGAAATACATGCACACAAACCCTGAGAAAGCGTTCCTGGAAATCTCGGCCCAAAAAAGGACGTTTAGTAATTCTAAAAGGGACTACATGATGAAAAACAAAAGTTTGGGCAGTAAAAGTTTGAGATTCGATGGTGCCGTAGATCCGTTTGGTCATCAGGTGTTACGACCCACACCCATGGATAGCTAGAATAGTGTGCTAGGATAAGACTAGAGAAGAAACGGGGAACAAACTGATGAAAGAATTATCATACCAAGGGAATCCACTTAGAACTAACAAGAATGATAACGTTATGCGACTAGAGCGGTTTAGGAACTGCTTGAAGGCTCTAGGGGAATAAAGATGGATTAACTTCTAATTTTTAGGTCCGTATGATTTGAAATACATGCACACAAACCCCGAGAAAGTGTTCCTGGAAATCTCGGCCCAAAAAAGGATGTTTTGTAATTCTAAAAGGGACTACAGGATGAAAAACAAAAGTTTTGGCAGTTAAAGTTTTAGATTCGATGGTGCCGTAGATCCGTTTGGTCATCAGGTGTTATGAGCCACACCCATGGATAGCTAGAATAGTGTGTTAGGCTCGGGCTACAGAAGAAACAGGGAACAAACTGAAGAAAGAATTATCATAACGAGGGAATTCACTCAGAACTAACAAGAATGATAAAGTGCTCCGACTGGAGCGGTTTAGGAACTGCTGGAAGGCTCTAGGGGAATAAATAAGGAATGATTTCTAATTTTTAGGTCCGTATGATTTGAAATACGTGCACACAAACCCGGAGAAAGCGTTCCTGGAAATCTCGGCCCAAAAAAGGACGTTTAGTAATTCTTAAAAGGACTACGGAATGAAAAACAAAAGTTTTGGCAGTTAAAGTTTGAGATTCGATGGTGCCGTAGATCCGTTTGGTCATCAGGTGTTACTAGCCACACCCATGGATAGCTAGAATAGTGTGCTAGGCTCAGACTAGAGAAGACACGGGGAACAAACTGATGAAAGAATTATCATACCGAGGGAATTCACTCAGAACTAACAAGAATGATAACGTGCTCCAACTGGAGCGGTTTAGGAACTGCTGGAAGGCTCTAGGGGAATAAATATGGAATGACTTCTAATTTTGAGGTTCGTATGATTTGAAATACGTGCACACACACCCCGAGAAAGTGTTCCTGGAAATCTCGGCCCAAAAAAGGGCGTTTAATAATTCTAAAAGGGACTACGGAATGAAAAACAATAGTTTTGGCAGATAAAGTTTGAGATTCGATCGTGCCGTAGATCCGTTTGGTCATCAGGTGTTACGAGCCACACCCATGTATAGCTAGAATAGTGTGCTAGGCTCAGACTAGAGAAGAAACGGGGAACAAACTGATGAAAGAATGATCATACCGAGGGAATTCACTCAGAACTAACAAGAATGATAACGTGCTCCGACTAGAGCGGTTTAGGAACTGCTGGAAGGCTCTAGGGTAATAAAGATGGATTGATTTCTAATTTTTTGGTCCGTATGATCTGAAATACATGCACAGAAACCGCGAGAAAGTGTTCCTGGAAATCTTGGCCCAAAAAAGGACGTTTAGTAAAGGGAGTACAGGATGAAAAACAATAGTTTTGGCAGATAAAGTTTGAGATTCGATGGTGCCGTAGATCCGTTTGGTCATCAGGTGTTACGAGCCACACCCATGGATAGCTACAATAGTGTGCTAGGCTCAGACTAGAGAAGAAACGGGGAACAAACTAATGAAAGAATTATCATACCGAGGGAATTCACTCAGAACTAACAAGAATGATAACGTGCTCCGACTGGAGCGGTTTAGGAACTGCTGGAAGGCTCTAGGGTACTAAAGATGGAATGATTTCTAGTTTTTTGGTCCGTATGATCTGAAATACATGCACACAAACCGCGAGAAAGTGTTCCTGGAAATCTCGGCCCAAAAAAGGACGTTTAGTAAAGGGACTACAGGATGAAAAACAAAAGTTTTGGCAGTTAAAGTTTGAGATTCAATGGTGCCGTAGATCCGTTTGGTCATCAGGTGTTATGAGCAACACCCATGGATAGCTAGAATAGTGTGCTAGTCTCAGACTAGAGAAGAAATGGGGAACAAACTGATGAAAGAATTATCATACCGAGGCAATTAACTCAGAATTAACAAGAATGATAACGTGCTCCTACTGGAGCGGTTTAGGAACTGCTGGAAGGCTCTAGGGGATAAAGATGGAATGATTTCTAATTTTTAGGTCTGTATGATTTGAACTACATGCACACAAACCCCGAGAAAGCGTTCCTGGAAATCTCGGCCCAAAAAAGGACGTTTAGTAATGCTAAAAGGGATTACATGATGAAAAACAAAAGTTTGGGCAGTTAAAGTTTGAGATTCGATGGTGCCGTAGATCCGTTTGGTCATCAGGTGTTACGAGCCACACCCATGGATAGCTAGAATAGTGTGCTAGGCTAAGACTAGAGAAGAAACGGGGAACAAACTGATGAAAGAATTATCATACCAAGGGAATTCACTTAGAACTAACAAGAATGATAACGTTATGCGACTGGAGCGGTTTAAGAACTGCTTGAAGGCTCTAGGGGAATAAATATGGAATGACTTCTAATTTTTAGGTCCGTATGATTTGAAGTACGCGCACACAAACCCCGAGAAAGCGTTCCTGGAAATCTCGGTAGAAAAAAGGATGTTTAGTAATTCCAAAAGGGACTACGGAATGAAAAACAAAAGATTTGGCAGTTAAAGTTTGAGATTCAATGGTGCCATAGATCCGTTTGGTCGTCAGGTGTTACAAGCCACACCCATGGATAGCTAGAATAGTGTGCTAGGCTCAGACTAGAGAAGAAACAGGGAACAAGCTGATGAAAGAATTATCATACTGAGGGAATTCACTCAGAACTAACAAGAATGATAACGTGCTCCGACTGGAGCGGTTTAGGAACTGCTGGAAGGCTATAGGGGAATAAAGATGGAATGACTTCTAATTTTTAGGTCCATATGATTTGAAATACGTGCACACAAACCCCGAGAAAGCGTTCCTGGAAATCTCGGTCAAAAAAGGGACGTTTAGTAATTCTAAAAGGGACTACAGGATGAAAAACAAAAGTTTTGGCAGTTAAAGTTTCAGATTCGATGGTGCCGTAGATCCGTTTGGTCATCAGGTGTTACGATCCACACCCATGGATAGCGAGAATACTGTGCTAGGCTCAGACTAGAGAAGAAACGGGGAACAAACTGATGAAAGAATGATCATACCGAGGGAATTCATTCAGAACTAACAAGAATGATAACGTGCTGCGACTGGAGCGGTTTAGGAACTGCTGGAAGGCTCTAGGGGAATAAAGATGGAATGACTTCTAATTTTTAGGTCCGTATGATTTGAAATACATGCACACAAACCCCGAGAAAGTGTTCCTATAAATCTCGGCCCAAAAAAGGACGTTTAGTAATTATAAAAGGGACTACAGGATGAAAAACAAAAGTTTTGGCAGTTAAAGTTAGAGATTCGAAGGTGCCGTAGATCCGTTTGGTCATCAGGTGTTACGATCCACACTCATGGATAGCTAGAATAGTGTGCTAGGCTCAGACTAGAGAAGAAATGGGGAACAAACTGATGAAAGAATGATCATACCGAGGGAATTCACTCAGAACTAACAAGAATGATAACGTGCTCCGACTGGAGCGGTTTAGGAACTGCTGGAAGGCTCTAGGGGAATAAAGATGGAATCACTTCTAATTTTTAGGTTCGTATGATTTGAAATACGTGCACACACACCCCGAGAAAGTGTTCCTGGAAATCTCGGCCCAAAAAAGGACGTTTAATAATTCTAAAAGGGACTACGGAATGGAAAACAATAGTTTTGGCAGAAAAAGTTTGAGATTCGATGGTGCCGTAGATCCGTTTGGTCATCAGGTGTTACAAGCCACACCCATGGATAGCTAGAATAGTGTGCTAGGCTCAGACTAGAGAAGAAACGTGGGAACAAACTGATGAAAGAATGATCATACCGAGGGAATTCACTCAGAACTAACAAGAATGATAACGTGCTCCGACTGGAGCGATTTAGGAACTGCTGGAAGGCTCTAGGGTAATAAAGATGGAATGATTTCTAATTTTTTCGTCCGTATGATCTGAAATATGTGCACACAAACCGCGAGAAAGCGTTCCTAGAAATCTCGGCCCAAAAAAGGACGTTTAGTGATTCTAAAAGGGACTACAGGATGAAAAACAAAAGTTTTGGCAGTTAAAGTTTGAGATTCGATGGTGCCGTAGATCCGTTTGGTCATCAGGTGTTACGAGCCACACCCATGGATAGCTAGAATAGTGTGCTAGGCTCAGACTACAGAAGAAACGGGGAACAAACTGATGAAAGAATTATCATACCGAGGGAATTCACTCAGAACTAACAAGAATGATAATGTGCTCCGACTGGAGCGGTTTTGGAACTGCTAGAAGGCTCTAGGGGAATAAAGATTGAATGATTTCTAATTTTTAGGTCGGTATGGTTTGAAATACATGCACACAAACCCCGAGAAAGCGTTCCTGGAAATTTCGGCCCAAAAAAGGACGTTTAGTAATTCTAAAAGGGACTACAGGATGAAAAACAAAAGTTTTGGCAGTTAAAGTTTGAGATGGTGCCGTAGATCCGTTTGGACATCAGGTGTTACGAGCCACACCCATGGATAGCTAGAATAGTGTGCTAGGCTCAGACTAGAGAAGAAACGAGGAAGAAACTGATGAAATAATTATCATACCAAGGGAATTCACTCAGAACTAACAAGAATGATAACGTGCTCCGACTGGAGCGGTTTAGGAACTGCTGGAAGGCTCTAGGGGAATAAATATGGAATGCCTTCTAATTTTTAGGTCCGTATGATTTGAAATAAGTGCACACAAACCCCGAGAAAGAGTTCCTGGAAATCTCTGCCCAAAAAAGGACGTTTAGTAATTCTAAAAGGGACTACAGGATGAAAAACAAAAGTTTTGGCAGTTAAAGTTTGAGATTCGATGGTGCCGTAGATCCGTTTGGTCATCAGGTGTTACGAGCCACACCTGTGCATAGCTAGAATATTGTGCTAGACTCATACTAGAGAAGAAACAGGGAACAAAATGATGAAAAATGATCATAATGCGGGAATTCACTCGGAACTAACAATAAAGATAACGTGCTCCGACTGGAGCGGTTTAGGAACTGCTAGAAGGCTCTAGGGGAATAAAGATGGAATTACTTGTAATTTTTAGGTCTGTATGATTTGAAATACGTGCACGCAAACCCCGAGAAAGCTTTCCTAGAAATCTCGGCCCAAAAACGGACGTTTAGTAATTCTAAAACGGACTACGGGACGAAAAACAATAGTTTTGGCAGTTAAAGTTTGAGATTCGATGGTGCCGTAGATCCGTTTGGTCACCAGGTGTTACGAGCCACACCCATGGATAGCTAGAATTGTGTGCTAGGCTCAGACTAGAGAAGAAACGGGAACAAACTGATGAGAGAATTATCATACCGAGGGAATTCACTCAGAACTAACAAGAATGATAACGTGCTCCGACTGGAGCTGTTTAGGAACAGCTGGAAGGCTCTAGGGGAATTAAGATGGAATGACTTCTAATTTTTAGGTCCGTATGATTTGAAATACGTGCACACAAACCCCGAGAAAGCGTTCCTGGAAACCTCGGCCCAAAAAAGGACGTTTAGTAATTCTAAAAGGGACTACAAGATGAAAAACAATAGTTTTGGCAGTTAAAGTTTGAGATTCGATGGTGCCGTAGATCCGTTTGGTCATCAGGTGTAACGAGCCACACCCATGGATTGCTGAATAGTGTGCTAGGCTCAGACTAGAGAAGAAATAGGGAACAAACTGAGGAAAGAATGATCATACCGAGGGAATTCACTCAGAACTAACAAGAATGATAACGTGCTCCGACTGGAGCGGTTTAGGAACTGCTGGAAGGCTCTAGGGGAATAAAGATGGAATGACTTCTAATTTTTAGGTCTGTATGATTTGAAATACGTGCACACAAACCCTGAGAAAGCGTTCCTGGAAATCTCAGCCCAAAAAAGGTTGTTTAGTAATTCTAAAAGAGACTACAGGATGAAAAACAAAAGTTTTGGCAGTTAAAGTTTGAGATTCGATGGTGCCGTAAATCCGTTTGGTCATCAGGTGTTATGAGCCACACCCATGGATAGCTAGAATAGTGTGCTAGGCTCATACTAGAGAAGAAACGGGGAACAAACTCATGAAAAAATGATCATACCGAGGGAATTCACTCAGAACTAACAAGAATGATAACGTGCTCCGACTGGAGCGGTTTAGGAACTGCTGGAAGGCTCTAGGGGAATAAAGTCGGAATGATTTCTAATTTTTAGGTCCGTATGATTTCAAATACGTGCACACAAACCCCGAGAAAGTGTTCCTGGAAATCTCGGCACAAAAAAGGACGTTTAGTAATTCTAAAAGGGACTACATGCTGAAAAACAAAAGTTTTGGCAGTTAAAGTTTGACATTCGATGGTGCCGTAGATCCGTTTGGTCATCAGGTGTAACGAGCCACACCCATGGGTAGCTAGAATAGTGTGCTAGGTTCATACTAGAGAAGAAACAGGGAACAAACTGATGAAAGAATTATCATACCTAACAAGAATGATAACATGCTCCGACTGGAGCGGTTTAGGAACTGCTGGAAGGCTCTAGGGGAATAAAGATGGAATGATTTCTAATTTTTAGGTCCGTATGGTTTGAAATACGTGCAAACAAACCCCGAGAAAGCGTTCCTGGAAATCTCTTGTTAGTCCGTATGATCTGAATACATTGCACACAAACCCGCGAGAGAAGCGTTCATCTGGAAATCTTCGGCCCAAACACAGGAGTTTTAGTAACTAAAAGGGCTACAAGGATGAAAAAACAAACGTTTTATGAGATTAGTTTGAGATTCGAGTTGGTTAGAATCCGTTATGGTCTCAGTGTTAGTACAGAGCCACACACATGAAGCTACAATAGTGTGCTTAGGCTCAGCACTAGAGAAGAAGAGGGAACAACTGATGAAAGAATGATCATACCGAGGGAATTCACTCTCAGACTAACAGATGATAACGTGCTCCGACTCGAGCGGTTTAGGAACTGACTGGCAGGCTCTAGGGGACTAAAGATGGAATGATTTTAATTTTAGGTTTCGTATGATTTGAAATACGTGCACACAAACCCCGAGAAAGGTTCCGGAAATCCTCGGCCAAAACAAGGACGTTTAGTAATTTCTAAAAGGGACTACATGAAGAAAAACAAAAGTTTTGGCAGTTTAAAGTTTGATTCACATGGTTCCGTAGATCCGTTGGTCATCAGGTGTTAGAACCACCCATGGATAGCTAGAATAGTGTGGCTAGGCTAGAAGAGAAGAAACGGGAACAAACTGATGAAAGAATTATCATACCAGGAGAATTCACTCAGAAGCTAACAAGAATGATACGTGCTCGCGATGGAGCGGTTTGGAACTGCTGGAAGGCTCTAGGGGATAAAGATGGAATGATTATAATTTTAGGTCTGTATGATTGAAAATACTGTGCACACAACCCGAGAAAGTCGTTCCTGAAATTCTCGCCCAAAAAAGGACGTTTATAATGTAATTCAAAAGGGATATAAGGAGATGAAAACAAAAGTTTGGCAGTTAAAGTTTGAGATTCGAGGTGCGTAAATCGTTTGGTTCCAGGTGTTACGAGCCCCCCATGGATAGCTAGAATAGTGTGCTAGGCTCAGACTAGAGAAGAAAGGGGAACAAACTGATGAAAGAATTATCATACCGGGGGAATTCACTCAGAACTAACAAGAATGATAACTCTCGACTACGGAGCGTTTAGAACTGCTGGAGCTCTAGGGGAATAAAAATATGGAATTATTCTAATTTTAGGTCTCGTATGATTTGAAATACGTGCACACAAACCCCGAGAAAGCGTTCCTGGAAATCTCGGCCCAAAAAAGGACGTTTAGTAATTCTAAAAGGACTACATAGAAAAACACAAAGTTTGGCAGTAAAGTTTGAGATTCATGGTGCCGTAGATCCGTTTGGTCATCAGGTGTTACGACCACACCATGGATGCGTAAATAGTTTGCTAGCTTAGAATAGAGAAGAAACGGGAACAACTGATTGAAAGAATTATCATACCAGGGAATTCACTCAGAACTAACAAGAATGATAACTGTGCCCGACGGAGCGGTTTAGGAACTGCTGGAGGCTCTAAGAGAATAGATGAATGACTTCTAATTTTTAGGTCCGTATGATTTGAAATACGTGCACACAAACCCAGAAAGAGGTTCCTGAGAAATCTCGCCCAAAAAAGGACTTTGTAATTCTAAAAGGGACTAACGTGAAAAACAAGTTTTGGCAGTTAAAGTTTGAGATTGATGGTGCCGTAGATCCTTGTTGGTCATCAGGTGTTACGAGCCACACCCATGGATAGCTAGAATAGTGTGTCTAGGCTCAGACTAGAGAAGAAACGGGGAACAAACTGATGAAGAATATCATACCGAGGAATTCACTCAACTAACAAGAATGATAACGTGCTCCAACTGGAGCGGTTTAGGAACTGCTGAAGGTCTAGGGGAATAAAATGGAATGATTCTAATTTTTAGGTCCGTATGATTTGAAATACGTGCACACAAACCCGAGAAGCGTTCTTGGAAATCTCGGCCCAAAGGACGTTTAGTAATTCTAAAAGGGACTACAGGATGAAAAACAAAGTTTTGGCAGTTAAAGTTTAGATTCGATGGTCCGAGATCCGTTTGGTCATCAGGTGTATGAGCCACACCCTGGATAGCTAGAATAGTGTGCTAGGCTCAGACTAGAGAAGAAAGGAGAACAACTGATGAAAGAATATCATACCAGGGATTACTCAGAACTAACAAGAATGATAACTGTCGACTGGAGCGGTTTAGGAACTGCTGAAGGCTCTAGGGGAATAAGATGGAATGACTTCTAATTTTTAGGCGTATGATTGAAATACGTGCACACAAACCCGAGAAAGCGTTCCTGGAAATCTCGGCCCAAAAGGACGTTTAGTAATTCTAAAAGGGACTACGGATGAAAACAAAGTTTTGGCGTTAAAGTTTGAGATTCGATGGTGCCGATATCCGTTTGGTCATCAGGTTTTACGAGCCACACCCATGATAGCTAGAATAGTGTGCTAGGCTCGACTAGAGAAGAAACGGGGAACAAATGATGAAAGAATTATCATACCGAGGGAATTCACTCAGAACTAACAAGAATGATAACGTGCTTCGACTGAGCGGTTTAGGAACTGCTGGAAGGCTCTAGGGGAATAAGATGGAATGATTTCTATTTTTAGGTCCGTTGATTTGAAATACGTGCACACAAACCCCGAGAAAGCGTTCTCTCGGAATCTCGACACAAAAAAGGACTTAGTAATTCTAAAAGGGACTACAGATGAAAACAAAAGTTTTGGCGTTAAAGTTTGAGATTCATGGTGCCTAATCCGTTTGGTCATCAGGTGTTACAGCAACACCCATGGATAGCTAGAATAGTGTGCTAGCTCAGACTAGAAGAAGAACAGGGAACAAACTGATGAAGAATTATCATACGGAGGAATTCACTAGAACTAACAAGATATAAGTGCTCCGACTGGAGCGGTTAGGAACTGCTGGAAGGCTCTGGGGAATAAAGTGGAATGATTTCTATTTTAGGTCTTATGTTTGAAATACGTGCACACAAACCCGAGAGCGTTCCTAAATCTCGGCCCAAAAAAGGACGTTTAGTAATTCTAAAAGGGACTACAGGATGAAAAACAAATTTTGGCAGTTAAAGTTTGAGATTCGATGGTGCCGTAGATCCGTTTGTCTCAGGGGTTATGACCACACCCATGGATAGCTAATAGTGTGCTAGCTCGACTAGAGAAGAAAACGGGGAACAAACTGATGAAAGAATTATCATACCGAGGGAATTCACTCAAACTAAAAGAATGATAACGTGCTCCGACTGGAGCGGTTTAGAACTGCTGGAAGGCTCTAGGGATAAAATGGATGATTTCTAATTTTTTGGTCCGTATGATTGAAATAACGTGCACACAAACCCGAGAAAGCTTCCGGAAATCTCGGCCAAAAAAGGACGTTTAGTAATCTAAAGGACTACAGGATGAAAAAACAAAAGTTTGGCAGTTAAAGTTTAGATTCATGGGGCTAGATCCTTTGGTCATCAGGTGTTAGACCACACCCATGGATAGCAGAATAGTGTGCTAAGGCTCAGACTAGAGAAGAAGGGGAACAACTGATGAAAGAATTATCATACAGGAATTCACTCAAACTAACAGAATGATAACGTGTCTCCGACTGGAGCGGTTTAGGAACTGCTGGAAGGCTCTAGGGGAAAAGATGGAATGATTTTCTATAATTTTAGGTCCGTATGATTGAATACATGCCACACAACCCCGAGAAAGCGTTCCTGAAATCTCGGCCAAAAAAGGACGTTTAGTAATTCTAAAGGGACTACGATGAAAAACAAAAGTTTTGGCAGTTAAAGTTTGAGATTCGTGTGCCTTAATATCCGTTTGGTCATCAGGTGTTACGAGCCACACCCATGGATAGCTAGATATGTGTCTAGGCTCAGACTAAGAAGAAACGGGGAACAAACTGATGAAAGAATTATATACCGAGGGAATTCACTCAGAACTAACAAGAATGATAACGTGCTCCGACTGGAGCGGTTTAGGAACTGCTGGAAGGCTCTAGGGAATAAGATGGAATGATTTCTAATTTTTGGTCGTATGATTTTGATATCGTGCACACAAACGAGAAAGCGTTCCTGGAATTCTCGGCCCAAAAAAGGACGTTTAGTAATTCTAAAAGGGACTACAAGGATGAAAAACAAAAGTTTTGGCAGTTAAAGTTTGAGATTCGAGGCCGTAGATCCGTTTGGTCATCAGGTGTTACAGCCACACCATGGATGCTAGAATAGTGTGCTAGGCTCAGACGAGAAGAACAGGGAAACACTGATGGAAGAATTATCATACCAAGGGATTCACTCAAACTAACAAGAATGTACGTGCTCGACTGGAGCGGTTTAGGAACTGCTGGAAGGCTTAGGGGAATAAATGGAATGTTCTAATTTTTAGGTCCGTATGATTTGAAATAGTGCACACAAACCCCGAGAAAGGTTCCTGGAATCTCGGCCAAAAAAGGACGTTTAGTAATTCTAAAAGGGACTACAGGATGAAAAACAAAAGTTTTGGCATTAAAGTTTGAGATTCGATGTGGCCGTAATCCGTTTGGTCATCAGGTGTTACACCACACCCTGGATACTAGAATAGTGTGCTGACTCATACTAGAGAAGAACAGGGAAACAACTGATGAAAAAATAACATACGGGAATTCACTAGAACTAACAAATGATAACGTGCTCCGCTGGAGCGGTTGACTGCTGAAGGCTCTAGGGGAATAAAGATGGAATGACTTTTAATTTTTAGGTCAGTATGATTTAAATACTGCACAAAAACCCCGAGAAAGCTTCCTGAAAATCTCGGCCCAAAAAAGGACGTTTAGTAATTCTAAAAGGACTACGGATGAAAAACAAAGTTTTGGCAGTTAGTTTGAGATTCGATGGTGCGTAGATCCGTTTGGTCACCAGGTGTTACGAGCCACACCCTGGATAGCAGAATATGTGCTAGGCTCAGACTAGAGAAAGAAACGGGAACAAACTGATGAAAGAATTATCATACCGGGGAATTCACTCAGACTAACAAGAATGATAACTGCTCCGACTGGAGCGGTTTAGGAACTGCTGGAGGCTCTAGGGGAATAAAGATGGAATGACTTCTAATTTTTAGGTCCGTATGATTTGAAATACGTCACACAAACCCCGAGAAAGCTTCTTGGAAATCTCGGCCCAAAAAAGGCGTTTAGTAATTCTAAAGGACTACAATGAAAAACAAAGTTTTGGCAGTTAGTTTGAGATTCGATGGTGCCGTAGATCCGTTTGTTCATCAGGTGTTATAGCCACACTCATGGATAGCTAGAATAGTGTGCTAGGCTCAGACTAGAGAAGAAACGGGGAACAAACTGATGAAAGAATTATATCGAGGATCACTCAGAACTAACAAGAATGATAACGTGCTCCGACTGGAGCGGTTTAGGAACTGCTGAAGGCTCTAGGGAATAAGATGGAATGACTTCTAATTTTTAGGTCTGTATGATTTGAAATACGTGCACACAAACCCCGAGAAAGCGTTCCTGGAAATCTCGCCCAAAAAAGGTGTTTAGTAACTAAAAGGACTACATGATGAAAAAAAGTTTTGGCAGTTAAAGTTTGAGATTCGATGGTGCCGAAATCCGTTTGGTCTCATTTGTTACAAGCCACACCCATGGATAGCTAGAATAGTGTGCTAGGCTCACTAGAGAAGAAACGGGGAACAACTGATGAAAGAATGATCATAACCGAGGAATTCACTCAGAACTAACAAATGATAACGTGCTCCGACTGGAGCGGTTTAGGAACTGCTGAAGGCTCTAGGGGAATAGATGGAATGATTTCTAATTTTTAGGTCCGTATGATTGAAATGCGTGCACACAAACCGCGAGAAAGCGTTCCTGAAATCTCGGCCCAAAAAGGTTTAGTAATTCTAAAAGGGACTACGGAATAAAAAACAAAAGTTTTGGCGTTAAAGTTTGAGATTCATGGTGCGTAGATCCGTTTGGTCATCAGTGTTACGAGGACACCATGGATAGCTAGAATAGTGGCTAGGCTCAGACTAGAGAAGAAACGGGAACAAACTGATGAAAGAATTATCATACCGAGGGAATCATCAGAACTAACAGAATGATGACGTTGCGAGACTGGAGCGGTTTAGGAACTGCTGAAGGCTCTAGGGAATAAAGATGGAATGATTTCTAATTTTTAGTTCGTATGATTTAAAATCATGCACCAAACCCCGAGAAAGTTCCTGGAAATCTCGCCCAAAAAAGGACGTTTAGTATTATAAGGGACTACAGGATGAAAACAAAAGTTTTGGCAGTTAAAGTTTGAGATTCGATGGTGCCGTAGATCCGTTTGGTCATCAGGTGTACGAGCCCACACCCATGGGTACTGAATAGTGTGCTAGGCTCACTAAGAAGAAACGGGGAACAAACTGATGAAAGAATTATCATACCGAGGGAATTCACTCAGAACTAACAAGAATGATAACGTGCTCCGACTGAGCGGTTTAGGAACTGTTGGAAGGCTCTAGAAAAAAGATGGATTAACTTCTAATTTTTAGGTCCGTATGATTTGAAATACATGCACACAAACCCCGAGAAAGCGTTCCTGAAATCTCGCCCACAAAAGGATGTTTAGATAACTAAAAGGGACTACAGGATGAAACAAAAGTTTTGGCAGTTAAAGTTTGAGATTCGATGGTGCCGTAGATCCGTTTGGTCATAGTGTGTACTGAGCCACACCATGGATAGCTAGATAGTTGTTAGCTCAGGCTATAGAAAAAGAAACAGGGAACAAACTGAATGAAAAAATTATCATACCGAGGAATTCACTCAGAACTAACAAATGATAACGTGCTCCGACTGAGCGGTTTAGGAACTGCTGGAAGGCTCTAAGGGGAATAAATAAGGAATGATTTCTAATTTTTAGGTCCGTATGATTTGAAATACGTCACCAAACCCGGAGAAAGCGTTCCTGGAAATCTCGGCCAAAAAAGGACGTTTAGTAATTCTAAAAGGACTACGGAATAAAAACAAAAGTTTTGGCAGTTAAGTTTGAGATTCGATGGTGCCGTAGATCCGTTTGGTCCAGGTGTTACGAGCCACACCCATGGATAGCTAGAATAGTGTGCTAGGCTCAGACTAGAGAAAACGGGGAACAAACTGATGAAAGAATATCATACCGAGGGAATTCACTCAGAACTAACAAGAATGATACGTGCTCCGACTGGACGGTTTAGGAACTGCTGGAAGGCTCTAGGGGAATAAGATGAATGACTTCTATTTTAGGTCGTATATTTGAAATACGTGCCACACACCCCGGAAAGTGTTCCTGGAAATCTCACAAGCAAAGGGCGTTTATAATTCTAAAGGGACTACGGAATGAAAACAATAGTTTTGGCAGTAAAGTTTGAGATTCGATGGTGCCGTAGATCCGTTTGGTCATCAGGTGTTACGAGCCACACCCATGGATAGCTAGAATGTGTGCTAGTCTCAGACTAGAGAAGAAACAGGGAAACAAACTGAGAGAAGAATTATCTACCGAGGGAATTCACTCAGAACTAACAAGAATGATAATGTGCTGCGACTGGAGCGGTTTAGGAACTGCTGAAGCTCAGGGGAATAAATGAAATGACTTCTAATTTTTAGGTCCGTATGATTTGAAATACGTGCACAAAAACCCCGAGAGCGTTCCTGGAAATCTCGGCAAAAAAATGTTTAGTAATTCAAAAGGGACTAAGGAATGAAAAACAAAAGTTTGGCAGTTAAAGTTTGAGATTCAATGGTGCCGTAATCCGTTTGGCTCAGGTTTAAGCCACACCCATGGATAGCTAGAATAGTGGGTTAGGCTCAGCTGAGGAAACGGGGACAAAAACTGATGAAAGATTATCATACCGAGGGAATTCACTCAGAACTAACAAGAATGATAACGTGCTCCGACTGGAGCGGTTTAGGAACTGCTGGAAGGCTCTAGGGGAATAAAGATGGAATGACTTCTAATTTTTAGGTCCAATGATTTGAAATACTGCACACAAACCCCGAGAAAGCGTTCCTGGAAATCTCGGCAAAAAAGGACGTTTAGTAATTTAAAAGGGACTACGGATGAAAAACAAAGTTTTGGCAGTTAAAGTTTGAGATTGATGGTGCCGTAGATCCGTTTGGTCATCAGGTGTTAGATCCACACCCATGGATAGCGAGAAGTGTGGTAGGCTCAGACTAGAGAAGAAACGGAACAAACTGATGAAAGAATTGATCATACCGAGGGAATTCACTCAGAAAACAAAATGATACGTGCTCCGACTGGAGCGTTTAGGAATTGCTGGAAGGCTCTAGGGAATAAAGATGGAATGACTCTAATTTTTAGGTCCGTATGATTTGAAATACGTGCACACAAACCCCGAGAAAGTGTTCCTGAAATCTCGGCCAAAAAAGGACGTTTAGTAATTATAAAAGGGACTACAGATAGAAACAAAAGTTTTGGCAGTTAAAGTTTGAGATTCGAGTGCCGTAGATCGTTTGGTCATCGGTGTTACGAGCCACACCATGGATAGCTAGAATAGTGTGCTAGGCTCAGACTAGGAAAACGGGGAACAACTAATGAAAGAATTTCATACCAAAGGAATTCACTCAGAACAAACAAGAAAGATAACGTGCTCGACTGAGCGGTTTAGGAACTGCTTGAAGGCTCTAGGGGAATAAAGATGATTAACTTCTAATTTTTAGGTCCGTATGATTTAAATACATGCACACAACCCCGAGAAAGCGTTCCTGGAAATCTCGGCCAAAAAATTTTAGTAATTCTAAAAGGACTACATGAAAAACAAAAGTTTTGGCAGTTAAAGTTTGATTCGATGGTGCCGTAGATCCGTTTGGTCATCAGGTGTTATAGCCACACCCTGATAGCTGAATAGTGTGTAGGCTCGACTAGAGAAGAACAGGAACAAACTGAGAAAGAATTATCATAACGAGGGTTCACTCAGAACTAACAAGAATGATAACGTGCTCCCGGAGCGGTTTAGGAACTGCTGAAGGCTCTAGGGGAATAAAGATGAATGACTTCTAATTTTTAGTGTATGATTTGAAATACGTGCACACACCCCGAGAAGTTTTCCTGAAATCTCGGCCCAAAAAAGGGCGTTTATAATTCTAAAGGGACATGAATGAAAAACAAAGTTTTGGCAGATAAAGTTTGAAGTTCGATGGTGCCGTAGATCCGTTTGGTCATCAGGTGTTACGAGCCCACCCATGGATAGCTAAATAGTGTGCTAGTCTAGACTAGAGAAAACTGGAACAAACTGATGAAAGAATTTCATACGAGGAATTAACTCAGAACTAACAAAATGATAACGTGCTCCGACTGGAGCGGTTTAGGAACTGCTGGAAGCCTAGGGGAATAAATAGAATATTTCTAATTTTTAGGTCTGATGATTTGAAATACTGCACACAAACCCGAGAAAGCGTTCCTGGAAATCTCGGCCCAAAAAGGACGTTTAGTTTCTAAAAGGGACTACAGATGAAAAACAAAGTTTGGGGCAGTAAAAGTTTGAGATTCGTGCCGTAGATCCGTTTGGTCATCATGTTACGACCCACCCCCATGGATAGCTAGAATAGTGTGCTAGGTAAGACTAAGAAGAAACGGGGAACAAACTGATGAAGAATTATCATACCAGGGAATTCACTAGAACTAACAAAGATGATAACGTTTGCGACTGAAGCGGTTTAGGAACTGCTTGAAGGCTTAGGGAATAAAGATGGAATACTTCTAATTTTTAGTCCGTATGATTTGAAAACATGCACCAACCCCGAGAAAGTTTTCCTGGAAATCTCGGCCCAAAAAAGGATGTTTTGTAATTCTAAAAGGGACTACAGAAAAAACAAAAGTTTTGGCATTTAAAGTTTAGATTCGATGGTGCCGTAGATCCGTTTGGTCATCAGGTGTTAGAGCCACACCCATGGATAGCTAGAATAGTGTGTAGGCTCAGAGCTAAAGAAGAAACGGAACAAACTGAAGAAAAATTATCATACGAGGGAATTCACTCAGAACTAACAAGAATGATAACGTGCTCCGACTGGACGGTTTAGGAACTCTGAAGCTCTAGGGGAATAAATAGGAATGATTCTAATTTTTAGGTCCTATGATTTGAAATAACTGCACACAAACCCGGAGAAAGCGTTCCTGGAATCTCGGCCAAAAAAAAGGACGTTTAGTAATTCTAAAAGGACTACGGAATGAAAAACAAAGTTTTGGCGTTAAAGTTGAGATTCGATGGTGCCGTAGATCCGTTTGGTCATCAGGTGTTACACCACACCCATGGATAGCTAGAATATTGTGCTAGGCTCAGACAGAGAAGACACGGGGAACAACTGATGAAAGAATTATCATACCGGGGAATTCACTCAGAACTAACAAGAATGATAACTTGCTCCAACTGGAGCGGTTTAGGAACTGCTGGAAGGCTCTAGGGGAATAATATGGAATGACTTCTAATTTGGTTCGTATGATTTGAAATACTGCACACAACCCCGAGAAAGGTTCCTGGAAATCTCGGCCCAAAAAGGGCGTTTAATATTCTAAAAGGGACTACGGAATGAAAAACAATAGTTTTGGCAGAAAAGTTTGAGATTCGATGTGCCGTAGATCCGTTTGGTCATCAGGTGTTGAGCCACACCCATGATAGCTAGAATAGTGTGCTAGGCTCAGACTAAGAAGAAACGGGGAACAACTGATGAAAGAATGATCATACCGAGGGAATTCACTCAGACTACAAAATGATAACGTGCTCCGACTGAGAGGCGTTTAGGAACTGCTGGAAGGCTCTAGGGAATAAGATGGATTGATTTCTAATTTTTGGTCCGTATGATTGAAATACATGCACAAAAACCCGAGAAAGGTTCCTGGAAATCTTGGCCCAAAAAGACGTTTTAAAGGGATACAGGATGAAAACAATAGTTTTGGCAGTAAAGTTTGAGATTCGATGGTGCCGTAGATCCGTTTGGTCATCAGGTGTTACGAGCCACACCCATGGATAGCTAATAGTGTGCTATGCTCAGCCTAGAGAAGAAACGGGGAAAAACTAATGAAGATTATCATACCGAGGAATTCACTCAGACTCAAGAAATGATAACGTGCTCCGACTGGAGCGGTTTAGGAACTGCGGAAGGCTCTAGGGTATAAAGATGGAATGTTTCTATTTTTTGGTCCGTATGATTTGAAATACATGCACACAACACCGCGAGAAAGGTTCCTGGAATCTCGGCCCAAAAAAGGGTTTAGTAAAGGGACTACAGATGAAAACAAAAGTTTTGGCAGTTAAAGTTTGAGATTCATGGTGCCGTAATCCGTTTGGTCATCATTGTTATGACAACACCCCATGGTGCTAGAATAGTGTGCTAGTCCAGACTAGAGAAGAATGGGGAACAAACTGATGAAAGAATTCATAACCGAGGAATTACTCAGAATAACAAGAATGATAACTTGCTCCTACTGGAGCGGTTTAGGAACTGCTGGAAGGCTCTAGGGGAATAAGATGGAATGATTTCTAATTTTTAGGTCCGTATGATTTGAATACATGCACACAAACCCCAGAAGCGTTCCTAAATCCGGCCCAAAAAAGGACGTTTAGTAATCTAAAAGGGATTACATGATGAAAAAAAAGTTTGGGCAGTTAAAGTTTGAGATTCGATGTGCCGTGATCCGTTTGGTCATCAGGTGTTACGAGCCACACCCATGGATCTAGATATGTTGCTAGGCTAAGACTAGAGAAGACGGGGAACAAACTGATGAAAGAATTATCATACCAGGGAATTCACTCAGAACTAACAAGAATGATAACGTTATGCTCACTGGAGCGGTTTAAGAACTGCTGAAGGCTCTAGGGGAATAAATGGAATGACTTCTAATTTTTAGGTCTTTGATTTGAATAGCGCACACAAACCCCGAGAAAGCGTTCCGGAAATCTCGGTAAAAAAGGATGTTTAGTAATTCCAAAGGGACTACGGAATGAAAAACAAAAGTTTGGCAGTTAAAGTTTGAGATTCATGGTGCCATAGATCCGTTTGGTCGTCAGGTGTTCAAAGCCAACCACCCTGGATAGCTAGAATAGTGTGCTAGGCTCAGACTAGAGAAGAAACAGGAACAACTGATGAAAGAATTATCATACTGAGGGAATTCACTCAGAACTAACAAGAATGATACGTGCTCCGACTGGAGCGGTTTAGGAACTGCTGGAAGGCTATAGGGGAATAAAGATGGAATGACTTCTAATTTTTAGGTCCTATGATTTGAAATACGTGCACACAAACCCCGAGAAAGCGTTCCTGGAAATCTCGGCAAAAAAGGGACGTTTAGTAATTCTAAAAGGGACTACAGGATGAAAAACAAAAGTTTTGGCAGTTAAAGTTGATTCGATGGTGCCGTAGATCCGTTTGGTCATCAGGTGTTAGCACCACACCCATGGATAGCGAGAATATGTGCTAGGCTCAGACTAGAAAGAAACGGGGAACAAACTGATGAAAGAATATCATACCGAGGGAATTCATTCAGACACTAACAAGAATGATACGTGCTGCACTGGAGCGGTTTAGGAACTGCTGGAAGGCTCGGGGATAAAGATGGAATGACTTCTAATTTTTAGGTCCGTATGATTTGAAATACAGGCACACAAACCCCGAGAAAGTGTTCCTATAAATCTCGGCCCAAAAAAGGACGTTTAGTAATTATAAAAGGGACTACAGGATGAAAACAAAAGTTTGGCAGTTAAAGTTAGAGATTCGAAGGTGCCGTAGATCCGTTTGGTCATCAGGTGTTACACCACACTCATGGATGCTAGAATAGTGTGCTAGGCCTCAGACTAGAGAAGAAGGAAACAAACTGATGAAAGAATATCATACCGAGGGAATTCACTCAGAACTAACAAGAATGATACGTGCTCCGACTGGAGCGGTTTAGGAACTGCTGGAAGGTCTAGGGAATAAAGATGAATACTTCTAATTTTTAGGTTCGTATGATTTGAAATACGTGCACACACACCCCGAGAAAGTGTTCCTGAATCTCGGCCAAAAAAGGACGTTTATAATTCTAAAAGGGACTACGGATGAAACACTAGTTTTGGCAGAAAAAGTTTGAGATTCGATGGTGCCGTAGATCCGTTTGGTCATCAGGTGTTACAGGCCACACCCATGGATAGCTAGAATAGTGTGCTAGGCTCAGACTAGAGAAGAAACGGGGAACAAACTGATGAAAGAATGATCATACCGAGGGAATTCACTCAGAACTAACAAGAATGAAACGTGCCCGACTGAGAGCGTTTAGGAACTGCTGGAAGGCTCTAGGGTAATAAAGATGGAATGATTCTAATTTTTTCGTCCGTATGTATTGAAATATGCACACAAACCCGAGAAAGCGTTCCTAGAAATCTCGGCCCAAAAAAGGCGTTTAGTATTCTAAAGGGACTACGGATGAAAACAAAGTTTTGGCAGTTAAAGTTGAGATTCGATGTGCCGTAATCCGTTTGGTCATCAGGTGTTACGAGCCACCCCCATGGATAGCTAGAATAGTGTGCTAGCTCAGACTACGAGAAACGGGGAACAAACTGATGAAATTATCATACCGAGGGAATCACTCAACAACAAGAATGATAATGTGCTCCGACTGGAGCGGTTTGGAACTGCTGAAGGCTCTAGGGGAATAAAGATGAATGATTTCTAATTTTTAGGTCGTATGGTTTGAAATACATGCACACAAACCCCGAGAAAGCGTTCCTGGAAATTCGGCCCAAAAAAGGACGTTTGTAATTCTAAAAGGGACTACAGGAGAAAAACAAGTTTTGGCAGTTAAAGTTTGAGTATGGTGCCGTAGATCCGTTTGGCATCAGGTGTTACGAGCCACACCCATGGATAGCTAGAATAGTGTGCTAGGCTCAACTAGAGAAGAAACGAGAAGAAACTGATGAAATGATTATCATACCAAGGGAATTCACTCAGAACTAACAAGAATGATAGACGGCCCACTGGAGCGGTTTAGGAACTGCTGGAAGGCTCTAGGGAATAAATGGAATGCTTCTAATTTTTAGTCCGTATATTTGAAATAAGTGCACACAAACCCCGAGAAAGAGTTCCTGGAAACTCTGCCCAAAAAAGGACTTTAGTAATTCTAAAAGGGACTACAGGATGAAAAACAAAAGTTTTGGCAGTTAAAGTTTGAGATTCGATGGTGCCGTAGATCCGTTTGGTCATCAGGTGTTACGAGCCACACCTGGATAGCTAGAATATTGTGCAGACTCAACTAGAGAAGAAACGGGAAAAATGATGAAAAATGATCATAAGGCGGGAATTCACTCGAACTAACAAAAAGATAACGTGCTCCGACTGGAGCGGTTTAGGAACTGCTAAGGCTCTAGGGGATAAAGATGGAATTACTTAATTTTTAGGTCTGTATGATTTGAAATACGTGCACCAAACCCCGAGAAAGCTTTCCTAGAATCTCGGCCCAAAAAGACGTTTAGTAATCTAAAAGGAACTACGGAGAAAACAATAGTTTTGGCAGTTAAAGTTTGAGATTCGATGGTGCCGTAGATCCGTTTGGTCACCAGGTGTTACAGCCACACCCATGGATAGCATGAATTTTGTGCTAGGCTCAGACTAGAGAAGAACGGGAACAAACTGATGAAGAATTATCATACCGAGGGAATCACTCAGAACTAAAGAATGATAACGTGCTCCGACTGGAGGCTTTGGAACATGCTGGAAGGCTCTAGGGGAATAAGATGGAATGACTCCTAATTTTTAGGTCCGTATGATTTGAAATACGTGCACACAAACCCCGAGAAAGCGTTCCTGGAAACCTCGGCCCAAAAAGGACGTTTGTAATTCTAAAAGGGACTACAAATAAAAACAAAGTTTTGGCAGTTAAAGTTTGAGATTCGATGGGTGCCTAGATCCGTTTGGTCATCAGTGTAGAGCCACACCCATGGATTGCTGAATAGTGTGCTAGGCTCAGACTAGAGAAGAAATAGGGAACAAACTGAGGAAGAATGATCATATCCGAGGGAATTCACTCAAACTAACAAGAATGATAACGTGCTCCGACTGGAGCGGTTTAGGAACTGCTGGAGGCTCTAGGGGAATAAGATGGAATGACTTCTAATTTTTAGTCGTATGATTTGAATACGTGCACACAAACCCTGAGAAGTTCCTGGAAATCTCAGCCAAAAAAGGTTGTTTAGTAATTCTAAAAGAGACTACAGGATGAAAACAAAAGTTTTGGCAGTTAAAGTTTGAGATTCGATGGTGCCGTAAATCCGTTTGGTCATCAGGTGTTATGAGCCCACCCATGGATAGCTAGAAATGTGTGCTAGGCTCATCTAGAGAAGAAACGGGAACAACTATGAAAAATGATCATACCGAGGGAATTCACTCAGAACTAACAAGAATGATAACGTGCTCCGACTGGAGCGGTTTAGGAACTGCTGGAAGGCTCTAGGGAATAAAGTGAATGATTTTCTAATTTTTAGGTCCGTATGATTTAAATACGTGCACACAAACCCCGAAAGTGTTCCTGGAAATCTCGGCACAAAAAGGACGTTTAGTAATTCTAAAAGGGACTACATGCTGAAAAAAAAAGTTTTGGCAGTTAAAGTTTGAATTCGATGGTGCCGATATCCGTTTGGTCATCAGGTGTTACGAGCCACACCCATGGGTAGCTAGAATAGTGTGCTAGGTTATACTAGAGAAGAAACAGGGAACAAACTGATGAAAGAATTATCATACCTACAAGAATGATAACATGCTCCGACTGGAGCGGTTTAGGAACTGCTGAAGGCTCTAGGGGAATAAGATGGAATGATTTCATTTTTAGGTCCGTATGGTTTGAAATCGTGCAACAAACCCCGAGAAAGCGTTCCTGGAAATCTCGGCCAAAAAGACTTTAGTAATTCTAAGAGGACTAAGGTGAAAAACAAAAGTTTTGGCAGTTAAGTTTGAGATTCGATGGTGCCGTGATCCGTTTGGTCATCAGGTGTTACGAGCCACACCCATGGATAGCTAATAGTGTGTTCTAGGCTCAGACTAGAGAAGAAACGGGAAGAACTGTTGAAAGAATATCATACCGAGGATTCACTCAAACTAACAAGAATGATAACGTGCTCCGACTGGAGCGGTTAGGAACTGCTGGAAGGCTCTAGGGATAAAGATAATGATTCTAATTTTTAGGTCCGTTGATTTAAATACATCACACACCCCGAAGAAAGCTTCCTGGAAATCTCAGCACAAAAAAGGACGTTTAGTAATTCTAAAAGGGACTACGGAATTAAAACATAGCTTTGGCAGTTAAAGTTTGAGATTCGATGGTGCCGTAAATCCGTTTGGTTCAGGTGTTACGAGCCACACCCATGGATAGCTAATAGTGTGCTAGTCTCAGACTAGAGAAAAAACGGGAACAAACTGATGAAAATTATCATACCGAGGGTATTCACTCAGAACAACAAGAATGATATGTGCTGCGACTGGAGCTTTAGGAACTTCTGGAAGGCTGTAGGGGAATAAATATGGAATGACTTCTAATTTAGGTCCGTATGATTTGAAATACACCCACACAAACCCCGAGAAAGCGTTCCTGGAAATCTCGGCACAAAAATGATGTTTGATAATTCAAAAGGACAACGGAATGAAACAAAAGATTTGGCAGTTAAAGTTGAGATTCAATGGTGCCTGAGATCCGTTTGGTCGTCAGGTGTTACAAGCACACCCATGGATACCTAGAATAGTGGATTAGGCTCAGGCTAGAGTAGAAACGGAAAAAACAACTGATGAAAGAATTATCATATACCGAGGGAATTCACTCAGAACTACAAGAATGATAACGTGCTCCGACTGGAGTGGTTTAGGAACTGCTGGAAGTCTATAGGGAATAAAGATGGAATGACTTCTAATTTTTATGTCCTATGATTTGAAATACGTGCACAACAACCCCGAGAAAGCGTTCCTGAAAATGTCGGCCAAAAAAAGGACGTTTAGTAATTCTAAAAGGGACTCAGATGAAAAACAAAAGTTTTGGCAGTTAAAGTTTGAGATTCGATGGTGCTGTAGATCCGTTTGGTCATCAGGTGTTTGATCCACACCCATGATAGCGAGAATAGTGTGGCTAGGCTCAGACAAGAGAAAGAAACGGGGAACAAACTTGAAAGAATGATCATACCGAGGGAATTCACTCAGAACTAACAAGAATGATAACGTGCTCCGGCTGGAGCGGTTTAGGAACTGCTGGAAGGCTCTAGGGAATAAAGATGGAATACTTCTAATTTTTAGGTCCGTATGATTTGAAATACGTGCACACAAACCCCGAGAAAGTGTTCCTGGAAATCTCGCCCAAAAAAGGATGTTTAGTAATTATAAAGGGACTACAGATGAAAAACAAAGTTTTGGCGTTAAAGTTTGAGATTCGAAGGTGCCGTAGATCCGTTTGGTCATCAG
Source organism: Thinopyrum elongatum (assembly GCA_011799875.1). NCBI lineage: Eukaryota > Viridiplantae > Streptophyta > Magnoliopsida > Poales > Poaceae > Thinopyrum > Thinopyrum elongatum. Next base: position 5,926,438 of record CM022302.1, on the reverse strand, counting down.
GTGTTACGAGCCATACTCATGGATAGCTAGAATAGTGTGCTAGGCTCAGACTAGAGAAGAAACGGGGAACAAACTGATGAAAGATTATCATACCGAGGGAATTCACCAGAACAAACAAGAATGATAACGTGCTCCGACTGGAGCGGTTTAGGAACTGTTGGAAGGCTCTAGGGGAATAAAATGGATAACTTATAATTTTTAGGTGCGTATGATTTGAAATACATGCACACAAACCCGAGAAAGCGTTCCTGGAAATCTCGGCCCAAAAAAGGATGTTTAGTAATTCTAAAAGGGACTACAGGATGAAAAAAAAGTTTTGGCAGTGAAAGTTTGAGATTCGATGGTGCCGTAGATCCGTTTGGTCATCAGGTGTTACGAGCCACACCCATGGATAGCTAGAATAGTGTGCAGGCTCAGACTAGAGAAGAAATGGGGAACAAACGATGAAAATAATTATCATACCGAGGAATTCACCTCACTAACAAGAATGATAACGTGCTCCGACTGGAGCGGTTTAGGAACTGCTGGAAGGCTCTAGGGGAATAAAGATGATGATTTCTAATTTTTAGGTCCGTATGATTTGAAATAACGTGCACACAACCCCGAGAAAGAGTTCCTGGAAATCTCGACACAAAAGGACGTTTAGTATTCTAAAAGGACTACAGATGAAAAACAAAGTTTTGCCAGTTAAAGTTTGAGATTCGATGGTGCCGTAGATCCGTTTGGTCATCAGGTGTTATGAGCCACACCCATGGATAGCTAGAATATTGTGTAGGCTCTGGCTAGAGCAAAAACGGGGAACAAACTGATGAAAGAATGATCATACCGAGGGAATTCACTGAGACTAACAATAATGATAACGTGCTCCGACTGGAGCGGTTTAGGAACTGCTGGAAGGCTCTCGGGGAATAAAGATGGAATGACTTCTAATTTTTAGGTCCGTTATGATTTGAAATACGTGCACACACCCAGAAAGCGTTCCTGGAAATCTCAGCACAAAAAAGGACTTTAGTAATTCTAAAAGGGCTACGGATTAAAAAACAATGTTTTGGCTGTTAAAGTTTGAGATTCGATGGTGCCGTAAATCCGTTTGGTCATCAGGGTTACGAGACCACACCCATGGATAGCTGAATAGTGTGCTAGTCTCAGACTAGAGAAAACGGGGAATAACTGATGAAAGAATTATCATACCGAGGTTTCACTCAGAACTAACAAGAATGATAATGTGCTGCGACTGGAGCGGTTTAGGAACTTCTGAAGGCTTAGGGGAATAAATTGGAATGACTTCTATTTTTAGGTCCGTATGATTTGAAATACATGCACACACTCCCCGAGAAAGCGTTCCTGGAAATCTCGGCACAAAAAATGATGTTTAGTAATTCTAAAAGGACAACGGAATGAAACAAAAGATTTGGCAGTTAAAGTTTGAGATTCAATGGTGCCGTAGATCCGTTTGGTCGTCAGGGTTACAGCCACCACCCCATGGATAGCTAGAATGGGGTTAGGCTCAGGCTAGAGTAGAAACGGGAACAAACTGATGAAAAATTATCATACCGAGGGAATTCACTCAGAACTAACAAGAATGATAACGTGCTCCGACTGGAGCGGTTTAGGAACTGCTGGAAGGCTCTAGGTAGGGAATAAAGATGGAATGATTTCTAATTTTTAGTCCTATGATTTGAAATACGTGCACACAAACCCCGAGAAAGAGTTCCTGGAAATCTCGACACAAAAAAGGACGTTTAGTAATTCTAAAGGGACTACAGAATGAAAAACAAAAGTTTTGCAGTTAAAGTTGAGATTCGATGGTGCCGTAGATCCGTTTGGTCAACAGTGGTTATGAGCCACACCCATGGATAGCTAGAATAGTGTGTTGGCTCGGCTAGAGCAAAAACGGGGAACAAACTGATGAAAGAATGATCATACCGAGGGAATTCACTCAGAACTACAAGAATGATAACTGCTCCGACTGGAGCGGTTTAGGAACTGCTGGAAGGCTCTCGGGATAAAGATGGATGACTTTCTAATTTTTGGGTCCGTATGATTGAAATACGTGCACAAAACCCGAGAAGCGTTCCTGGAAATCTCAGCACAAAAAAGGACGTTTATTAATTCTAAAAGGGACTACGGAATAAAACAATAGCTTTGGCAGTTAAAGTTTGAGATTCGATGTGTGCCGTAAATCCGTTTGGTCATCAGTGTTACGAGCCACACCCATGGATAGCTAAAATAGTGTGCTAGTCTCGACTAGAGAAGAAAGGGGGAACAAACTGAATAAATAAATAATCATACCGAGGGTATTCACTCAGAACAAACAAGGAATGATAATGTGCTGCGACTGGAGCGGTTTAGGAACTGTCTGGAAGGCTGTAGGGGAATAACATATATGAATGACTTCTAATTTTTAGGTCCGTATGATTTGAAATACACGCACACAACCCCGAGAAAGCGTTCCTTTGAAATCTCGGCACAAAAATGATGTTTGTATTCTAAAGGGACAACGGATGAAAAACAAAAGATTTTGGCAGTTAAAGTTTGAGATTCATGGTGACCGTAGATCCGTTTGGTCGTCAGGTTGTCATTCAAGCCACCCTGATAGCTTGAAAGTGGATTATCTCAGCTAGAGTAAGAAACGGGGAACAAACTGATGAAAGAATTATCATAACCAGGGAATTCACTCAGAATAACAAGAATGATACGTGCTCCGACTGGAGTGGTTTAGGAACTCTGCTGAAGTCTATAGGGAATAAAGATGGAATGATTTCTATTTTTAGTCCATGATGATTGAAAATACATGCACACAACCCCGAGAAAGCGTTCCTGGAAATCTCGGCCAAAAAAAGGGACGTTTGTAATTCTAACAGGGACTAACAGGATGAAAAAAACAAAAGTTTTGGCAGTTAAAGTTTGAGATTCGATGGTGGCCGTAGATCCGTTTGGCTCCATTGTTATGATTCCACACCCATGGATAGCGAGAATAGTGTGCTAGGCTCAGACAATAGAAGAACGGGGAACAAACTGATGAAGAATGATCATACCGAGGGAATTCACGTGAACACTAACGAATGATAACGTCTCCGGCTGGAGGGGTTTTAGGACTGCTGAAGCTCTAGGGGAATAAAGATGAATGACTTCTAATTTTTAGGTCCGTATGAGTGAAATGACGGCACACAAACCCCGAGAAAGTTTTCCTGGGAAATCTCGGCCAAAAAAGGATTTAGTATTATAAAAGGGACTAGCAAGATGAAAAACAAAGGTTTGGCAGTTAAAGTTAGATTCGAAGGTGCCGTAGATCCGTTTGTTCATCATGGTGTTACGAGCCACACTCAGGATAGCTAAATAGTGTGCTAGGCTCAGACTAGAGAAGAAACGGGGGAACAACTGATGAAAGATTATCATACCGAGGGATTCACTCAGAACAACAAGAATGATAACGTGCTCCGACTGAGCGGTTTAGGAACTGTCTGGAAGGCTCTAGGGGAATAAAGATGGATTAACTTAATTTTTAGGTGCGTATGATTTGAAATCACTGCACACAAACCCCGAGAAAGCGTTCCTGGAAAATTCGCCCAAAAAAGGACGTGTTAGTAATTCTAAAAGGGACTAGATGAAAAACAAAAGTTTTGGCATTGAAAGTTTGAGATTCGATGGTGCCGTTAGATCCGTTTGGTCATCAGGTGTTACAGCCACACCCATGATATTCGAAGATATGCAGGCTCAGACTAGAGAAGAAATGGGGACAAACTGATGAAAGAATTATCATACCAAGGGAATTCACTCAGAACTAACAAGATGATAACGTGCTCCCGACTGGAGCGGTTTAGGAACTGCTGGAAGGCTCTAGGGGAATAAAGATGGAATGATTGTCTAATTTTTAGGTCCGTATATTTGAAATACGTGCCACAACCCCAAGCCCCGAGAGAGTGTCCCTGGAAATCCTCGACACAAAAAGGACGTTTAGTATTCTAAAGGAGGCTACTAGGAAAAACAAAAGTTTTGGCAGTTAAAGTTTGAGATTCGATGGGTGCCGTAATCGTTTGGTCATCAGGTGTTATGAGCCAACACACACCCATTATGCTAGAATAGTGTGCTTGGCTCGGCTAAGAGCAAAAACGGGGAACAACACTGATGAAAGAATGATCATACCGAGGGAATTCACTCAGAACTAACAATATGATAATGCCCTCCGACTGGAGCGGTTAGAAACTGCTGGAAGGCTCTCTTGGGGAATAAAGATGGAATGACTTCTAATTTTTAGGTCCGATGAATTTTGAAATACGTGCACACAAACCCCGAGAAAGCGTTCCTGTAAATCTCAGCACAAAAAAGGACGTTTTAGTAATTCTAAAAGGGACTACGAAATAAAACATAGTTTTGGCGTTAAAGTTTGAGATTCGTGGTGCCGTAAGATCCTTTGGTCTTCAAAGGTGTACGAGCCACACCCTGGATAGCTAGAATAGTGTGCTAGTCCAGCAGACTAGAAAGAAACGGGGAATACAACTGATGAAGAATTATCATACCGGGTTATTCACTCGAACTACAAGAATGATAATGTGCTGCGACTGGAGCGGTTTAGGAACTTCTGAAGCTGTCAGGGAAAATATGGAATGACTTCTCATTTTTTAGGTCCTATATTTGAAATCACCACACATCCCCGAGAAAGCGTTCCTGGAAACTTAGCACAAAAATATGTTTAGTAATTCTAAAGGACAAACGAATGAAAAACACAAAGATTTGGCAGTTAAGTTTGAGATTCATGGTGTGGCCGTAGATCGTTTTGGTCGTCAGGTGTACAAGCCACACCCATGGAATGCTAGAATAGTGGGTTTAGGCTCAGGCTAGAGAGAAACGGGGAACAAACTGATGAAAGAATTATCATACCGAGGGAATTCACTCAGAACTAACAAGAATGATAACGTGCTCCGAATGGAGCGGTTTAGGACTGCTGAAGTCTATAGGGAATAAAGATGATAGATGACTTTCTAATTTTTATGTCCAGTATGAGTGAAATACATGCCACAAACCCCGGAAACCGTTCCTGGAAACTCGGTAAAAAAGTGACGTTTAGTAATTCTAAAAGGGACTACAGGATTGAAAACACAAGTTTTTTGGCGTTAAAGTTTGAGATTCGATGGTGCCGTAGATCCGTTTGGTCATCAGGTGTTATGATCCACACCCATGGATAGGAGAGAATAGTGTGCTAGGCTCAGACAGAAGAAAAACGGCAAACAAACTGATGAAGAATGATCATACCGAGGGAATTCACTCAGAACAACAAGAATGATAACGTGCTCCGACTGGAGCGGTTTAGGAACTGCTGGAAGGCTCTAGGGGAAAATAAAGATGGAATGCACGCTAATTTTTAGTCCGTATGATTTGAAATAGCGGTCACACAAACCCCGAGAGAAGTGTTCCTGTGGAAATCTCGGCGCCCAAAAAGGACGTTTAGTAATTATAAAGGGACTACAGATGAAAACAAAATTTTGGCATTTAAGTTGTTAGATTCGGAAGGTGCCGTAGATCTGTTTGGCATTAGGTGTTACGAGCCACACTCTGGATAGCTAGAATAGTGTGCAGTCTCAGACTAGAGAAGAAACGGAACAAACTGATGAAAATTATCATATCGAGGAATTCACTCAGAACAAACAAAAGAATGTAACGTGCTCCGACTGGAGGACGTTTTAGGAACTGTTGAAGGCTCCAGGGGAAATAAAGATGGATTACTTCTAATTTTTAGGTCCTTATGATTTGAATACATGCACCACAAAACCCCGAGAAAGCGTTCCTGAATATCGGCCCAAAAACGGATGTTTAGTAATCTAAAAGGGACCTCAGGATAAAAACAATTTTTGGCAGTGAAAGATTGAGATTCGATGTGCCGTAGATCCGTTTGGTCTCACGGTGTTACGACCACACCCATGGATAGCTCGAATAGTGTGCTAGGCCTCAGACTAGAGAAGAAAGGGAACAAACTGAGGAAAGAATTATCCTACCGAGGGAGTTCACTCAGAACTACCAGAATGATAACGTGCTCCGACTGGAGCGGTTTTTTAGGAAACTGCTGAAGGCTCTAGGGGAATAAAGATGGAATGATTTTCTAATTTTTAGGTCCGTATGATTTGAAATATGTGCACACAAACCCCGAGAAAAGACGTTCCTAGAATCATCGACACAAAAAGGACTTTAGTAATTCAAAGGGACTACAGAATGAAAAACAAAGTTTTGGCAGTTAAACTTTGATATTCGATGTGGTGGTTCCTAGAATCCGTTTGGCGTCAGGTGTTAAGAGCCACAACCCATGTTAGTCTAAATAGTGTGTTTAGTTCTGCTAGAGCAAAACGGGGAACAAACTGTGAAAGAATGATCATACCGAGGGCAATTCACTCAGAACTACATATGATAACATGCTCCGACTGGAGCGGTTTTTAGGACTGCTGGAAGGCTCTCGGGGAATAAAGATGGAATGACTTCTAATTTTAGGTCCGTATGATTTGAATACGTGCACACAACTAACCCGAGAAAGCGTTCCTGGAAATCTCAAGCAAAAAAAGGACTTTATTAATTCTAAAAGTGACTACGGAATAAAAAACTATAGTTTTGGCTGTTAAGTTTGAGATTCGATGGTGCCGTAAATCCGTTTGTTCATCAGGGGGTTACTGCCACACCCATGGATACTAAATATGTTGCTAGTCTCGACTAGAGATAACGGGGAATACACGATGAAAGAATATCAATAACCGAGGTTATTCACTCAGACTAACACGAATGTATCGATGGCTGCGACTGGAGCGTTTTTAGGAACTTCTTGAAGGCTGGTAGGGGATAAATATGGAATGCTTCTAATTTTTAGGTCGCTATGATTTGAAATACACGCACACACCCCGAGAAAGCTTCCTGGAATCTCGGCCCAAAAAGATGTTTAGTAATTCTAAAACGGACAACGGAATGAAAAATGAAAGATTTGGGCAGTTAAAGTTTGAGTTCAACGTGTGCCGTAGATCCGTTTGGTCGAGGTTTAAAGCCACACCCATGATAGCTAGAATAGTGTGTAGGCTCAGGCTAGCGTAGAACGGGAACAAACTGATGAAAGAATATCATACCGAGGAATTCCTCAGAACTACAAGAAAGATAACGTGCTCCAGCCTGGACGGTTTAGGAACCTGCTGGAAGTCATAGGGGAATAAAGATGGAATGATTCAATTGTTAGTCATATATTTGAAATACGTGCACACACCCCGAGAAAGCGTTCCTGGAAATCTCGGCCAAAAAAAGGACGTTTAGTAATTCTAAAAGGGACTACAGGATGAAAACAAAAGTTTTGGCAGTTAAGTTTGAGATTCGATGGTGTCCGTAGATCCGTTTGGTCTCAGGTGTTCTGATCCACCACCCATGGATAGCGAGAATAGGTGTGCTAGGCTCAGACAAGAGAAGAAACGGGAACAAACTGATGAAAGAATGATCATACCGAGGGAATTCACTCAGAACAAACAAGAATGATAACTGCTCCGACTGGAGGCGGTTTAGGAACTGCTGGAAGCTCTAGGGGAATAAAGATGGAATACTTCTAATTTTATAGGTCCGTATGATTTGAAATACGTGCACACAAACCCCGAGAAAGCATTCCTGGAAATCTCGGCCAAAAAAGGACGTTTAGTAATTAAAAGGGACTACAAGATGAAAAACCAAAGTTTTGGTAGTTAAAAAAGTTTGAGATTCGAAGGTGCCATAGATCCGTTTGGTCATCAGGTGTTCGCCACACTCATGGTATCTACAATAGTGTCTAGCTCAGACTAGAGAAGATCAACGGGGACAAACTATGAAAGATTATCATACCGAGGTGAATCACTCAGAACAAACAGAATTGATACGTGTCCGACTGGAGCGTTAGAACTGTTGGAAGGCTCTAGGGGAATAAAGATGATTAACTTCTAATTTTTAGGTGCTATATGATTTGAAATCATGCACACAACCCGAGAATGCGTTCCTGGAAATCCTCGGCCCAAAAAAGGATGTTATTTAATTCTAAAAGGGACACACGGATGAAAACAAAATTTTGGCAGTTAAAGTTTGAGATTCGAATTTTGCCGTAGATCCGTTTGGTGTCATCAGGTTTACACCCACACCCCTGGATGCTAGAATAGTGTGTTAGGTCAGCCTAAGAGATAGAACGGGGAACAAACCGATAAAGGATTATCTACCGAGGGAATTCACTTAGAATTAACAAAGATAACGTGCTCCGCCTGGAGCGGTTATAGGAACTGCTAGAAAAGACTCTATGGGAATAAAGAGGATGGAATGACTTCTAATTTTTAGGTCCGTATGATTTGAAAATGACACAGGCACACAGCCCGAGAAAGGGTTCCTGGGGCCAAAATCATACGCGCCAAAAAAGAATTTAACGTTTAGTAAATAAATAAAAGGGCTACCAGTGTAAAACAAAAGTTTTGGAATTTAAAACTTTGTGAGATTCGAGGGTGCTTGGCGGGTATGCAACGTGTGTGCATCATCGAGTGTTATGAGCCACACCCAGGATAGCTAGAATAGTGTGCTAGGCTCAACTAGAGAAGAAACGGGGAACAAACTGATGAAAGATTTATACAGAGGGAATTCACTCAGAACAAACAAGAATGATAACATGCTCCGACTGGGCGGTTTAGAACTGTGGAGGCTCTAGGGGATAAAGAGGATAACTTCTATTTTTAGGTCCGTATATTTGAAATACATGCACACAAACCCCGAGAAAGCATTCCTGAATCTCGGCCCAAAAAAAGGATGTTTAGTAATTCTAAAAAGGACTACAGATGAAAACAAAGTTTGGTGCAGTTAAAGTTGAATTCGAGGTTGCGGGGCCCGTAGTCCGTTGGTGTCATCAGTGTTCGAGCACAACACATGGATAGCTGAATACTGTGTTAGGCTCAACTAGAGAAGAACAGGGGAAACAACTGATAAAAGATGATCATACCGAGCAAATTCACTCAGACCTAACAAAATGATCATGCGCGATAATAGCGGAAGGCTCTAGGGGAATAAAGATGGAACTGATTTCTAATTTTTAGGTCCGTTCGAATGTATTGAAATATGTGCACCAAACCCCGGGAGAGACGTCTTTCCTGGAAAATCGGTCGGCCCAAAAATGCGTTTAGTAATTCTAAAAGGGACTACAGGATGAAAAACAAAGTTTTGCAGTGAAAGATTGAGATTCGATGGTGCCTTAGATCCGTTTGGTCCCAGGTGTGTTACGAGCCACACCCATGGATAGCTAGAATAGTGTGCTAGCTCAGACTAGAGAAGACTGGTGAACAACTGATGAAAGAATTATCATACCGAGGGAATTCACTCAGAACTAACAATGATGATAACGTGCTCCGACTGGAGCGGTTTAGGAACTGCTGGAAGGCTCTAGGGAATAAATTGGAATGATTTCTAATTTTAGGTCCGTATGATTTGAAATACATGCACAAACCCGAAAAGAGTTCCTGAAATCTCGACACAAAAAGGACGTTTAGTAATTCTAAAAGGGACTACAAATGAAAACATCAAGTTTTGGCAGTTAAACTTTGATATTCGATGGTGCCGTAGATCCGTTTGGTCGTCAGGTTTTATGAGCACACCCCTGTTCCTAAATAGTGGTTGGCATGGCTGAGTGTGGGCGGGGCGCAAAGGGCGGGGGGGAACCAACTGATGAAGAAGATCATCCGAGGGGAATTCACTCAGAACTACATAATGATACATGCTCCGACTGGAGCGGTTTAGGAACTGCTGGAAGGCTCTCGGGGATAAAGATGAATGACTTCTAATTGTTAGGTCCGTATGATTTGAAATACGTGCACACAACTCCGAGAAAAGCGTCCTCGGAAATCTCAGCAAAAAAAGGACGTTTAGTAATCTAAAAGGGACTCACGAATTAAAACTATTTTTTGGCTGTAGTTTGAGATTCGATGGTGCCGTAAATCCGTTTGGTCATCAGGGGTTTGAGGGCGTGCCACACCCATGGATAGCTAGAATAGTGTGCTAGTCTTAGACTAGAGAAGATACGGGGAATAAACTGATGAAAGAATTATCATACCGAGGTTATTCACATCAGAACTAACAGATGATAGATGTGCTGCGACTGAGCGGTTTAGAGAACTTCTGGGAAGGCTGTAGGGGAATAATATGGAATACATCTATTTTAGGTCGTATGATTTGAAAACACGCACGTACAAACCCCGAGAAAGCGTTCTGAAATCTCGAACAAAACATGATTTTTAGTATTCTAAACGGACAACGGAATGAAAAATGAAAGATTTTGCAGTTAAGTATGAGATTCATGGTGCCGGACCGTTTGGTCGTCAGGTGTTACAAGCCACACCCATGTATAGCTAGAATGTGGTTAGGCGCTGCTAGAGTTAGAAACGGGGAATAAACTGATGAAAGAATTATCATACCGGGGAATTCACTCAGAACTAACAGAAGATAACGTGCTCCGACTGGAGCGGTTTAGGAACTGCTGGAAGTCTATAGGGGATAAAGATGGAATGACTTCTAATTTTTATTCCATATGATTTGAAATACGTGCCACACAACCCCCGAGAAAGCGTTCCTGAAATCTCGGCCAAAAAAGGACGTTAGTAATTCTAAAAGGGACTCAGGATGAAAAACAAAAGTTTTGGCAGTTAAGTTTGAGATTCGATGGGTGACGTAGATCCGTTTGGTCATCAAGGTGTTATGAATCCACACCCATGGATAGCGAGAATAGTGTGCTAGGCTCCAGACGAGAAGAACGGGGAACAAACTGATGAAGAATGATCATACTCGAGGAATCACTCAGAACAAACAAGAATGATAACTGCTCCGCTGGAGCGGTTTCAGAACTGCTGGAAGGCTCGGGGAATAAAGATGGAATGACTTCTAATTTTAGGTCCTATGATTGAAATACTGTCACACAAACCCCGAGATAAAGCATTCCTGGAATCTCGGCCCAAACAAAGGACGTTTAGTAATATAAAAGGGACTACAGATGAAAAACAAAAGTTTTGGTAGGTAAAGTTTGAGATTCGAAGGTGCCATAGATCCTTTGGTCATCATGTGTTACGAGCCACACTCATGGATAGCTAGAATGTGTGCTAGCTCAGACAGAGAAGAACGGGGAACAAACTGATGAAGATATCATACCGAGAGGATTCACTCAGAACAACGAAATGATGACGTCTCCTACTGGAGCGGTTTAGAACTGTTGGAAGGCTCTAGGGAATAAAGATGGATTAACTTCTATTTTAATAGTCTTATGATTTGAAATACATGCACACAAACCTCGAGAATGCGTTCCTGGAATCTCGGCCCAAAAGGATGTTATAATTCTAAAAGGGACTACATATGAAAAAAACAAAAGTTTTGGCGTTAAAGTTTGAGATTTCGATTGTGACCGTAGATCCTTTTGGTCATCAGGTGTTCACCCACACCCATGGATAGTCTAGAATAGTGTGCTAGGCCATACTAGCTATAGAAGAATGGGGAACAAAACTGATGAAAGATATTATCATGACGAGGGAATTCCACTCAGAACTACAAGAATGATAACGTGCTCCGACTGGAGCGGTTTAGGAACTGCTGGAGCTCTAGGGGACTAAAGATGGAATGATTTCTAATTTTTTAGGTCCGTATGATTTGAAATACATGCAACACCAACCCGAAAAGGTTCCTGGAATCTCGACACAAAAAAGGACGTTTAGTAATTCTAAAAGGACTACAGAATGAAAAACAAAAGTTTTGGCAGTTAACTTTGATATTCGATGGTGGCCGTAGATCCGTTTGGCCGTCAATGTGTTATGAGCCACACCCATGGATAGCTAGAATAGTGTGTTAGGCTCTGGCAGAGCAAAAACGAACAAACTGATGAAAGAATTCATACCGAGGAATTCACTCAGAACTAACATAATGATAACAGCTCCGACTGGAGCGTTTTTAGGAACTGCTGGAAGGCTCTCGGGGATAAGATGGAATGACTTCTAATTTTTAGGTCCGTATGATTGAAATACTGCACACAACACTCCGAGAAAGCGTTCCTGGAAATCTCACAGCCAAAAAAGACGTTTAGTAATTCTAAAAGGGACTACGGAATTAAAAACTTAGTTTGGCTGTTAAAGTTTGAGATTCGAAGTTGCCGTAATCCGTTTGGTCATCAGGTGTTACGTGCCACACCCATGGATTAGTAATAGTGTGCTCTCAGCTTCTTTGAAGATACGGGTAACAACTATGAAAGAGTTTATCATCCGAGGTTATTCACTCAGAACTAACACGTGATCATGTGCTGCCCCATCTGGAGCGGTTTAGGAACTTCTGGAAGGCTGTAGGGGAATAAATATGGAATGACTTAATTTTTAGGTCGTATGATTTGAAATCACGGCACACAACCCCGAAAGCGTTCCTGGAAATCTCGGCACAAAAAATGATGTTTAGTAATTCTAAAACGGGACAACGGAGAAAATGAAAGATTTGGCAGTTAAAGTATGAGATTCAATGGTGCCGTAGATCCGTTTGTCAGTCAGGTGTTACAAAGCACACCCCATGGATGCGTGTGTAGAGCTGTTTAGAGGATGCTGGAACAACGATGGAGAAATATCGGGCTTGCGATAGGGCTGGAAGTTAAATGACATTAGCAGTACGCGAACGACTCAGAACTAACAAGTAAGCTAGAGCTTGCCGCTGGACGGTGACTGCTGGGAGTTCTATTAGGGGTAAAGATGGAATGAATTCTAATTCGCGTAGGTTGCCATGTATGATTGACGGACGTGCACACAACGCGATAAGCGGCCGGGAAATCTCGGCGCAAAAAGACGTTAGTAATTTAAACGGGACTACAAGGAAAAATCAAAAGTGTGGTTCAGTGGTAAGGATTGAGGGATAGTGTCGTAGTGGGGTGGGTCCTAGATCGTGTGGGGGGCAGCAGGTGGTGAGATCCCACCCAGGAAGCGAGAAATTGTGCTAGGCGGGATACCGAGAAGAAACGGGGACAGAACGATGAAAGAATGATCTCGGGGAATCACTCAGAACAACAAGATGAACAGCCTCCGACGGAGCGGTTTAGAACTGCTGGAAGGCCTAGGGGTACAAAGATGGAATGACTTCTAATTTTTAGGGTTATGATTGGAAATACGGCACACAAACCCCGAGAAAAGCATTCTGGAACTCTACCCAAAAAAGGACTTTTAGTAATTATAAAAGGGACTACAACGATGAAAAACAAAGTTTGGTAGTTAAAGTTTGAGATTCAAGGTGCCATAGGTTCTTTGGTCATCAGGTGTTACGAGCCCACTCATGGATAGCTAGAATAGTGTGCTAGGCTCAGACTAGAGAAGAAACGGGGAACAAACTGATGAACGATTATCATACCGAGGGATCACTCAGAACAAACAAGAATGATGCCGTGCTCCGACTGAGCGGTTAGGAACTGTTTGGAAGGTCTAGGGGAATAAAGAGGATTAACTTCTAATTTTAAGGTCTATATGATTGAAATCAGTACACAAAACCTCGAGGAATGCGTTCCTGGAAATCTCGCCCAAAAAGGATGTTTAGTAATTCTAAAAGGGACTACAGGATGAAAAACAAAAGTTTTGCAGTTAAAGTTGAGAGTCGATGTGCACGTAGATCCTTTGGTCATCAGTGTTACGACCCACACCATGGATAGCTAGAATGTGTGTTAGGCTCAGCCGAGAAGAACACGGGAACAAACCGATGAAAGGATTATCATACCAGGGAATTCACTTAAGAATTAACAAGAATGATAAACGTGCTGCCACTGGAGCGGTTTGGAACGCTAGAAGACTCTAGGGTGAATAAGCGTTGAAGTG
>CM022302.1:5771011-5912484 GCA_011799875.1 Thinopyrum elongatum | reverse complement strand
TGGTCATCAGGTGTTCGGCCACACACCATGGATAGCTAGAATAGTGTGCTAGGCTCAGACTAGAGAGAAACGGGGAAGAAACTGATGAAAAATTATCATACCGAGGAATTCACTCAAACTAACAAGAATGATAACGTCTCCGACTGAGCGGTTTAGGAACTGCTGGAAGGCTCTAGGGGAATAAAGATGGAATGATTCTAATTTTTGGTCCGTATGATTTGAATACATGCACACAAACCCCGAGAAAGTTCCTGGAAATCTCAGCCAAAGGACGTTTAGTAATTCAAAGGGACTACGGAATTAAAACAATACTTTGGCAGTTAAAGTTTGAGATTCGATGGGTGCTCGTAATCCGTTTGGTCATCAGGTGTTACGAGCCACACCCATGGATAGCTGAATAGTTGGCTAGTCTCAGACTAGAGAAAACGGAACAAACTGATGAAAGAATTATCATACCGAGGGTTCACTCAGAACAACAAGAATGATAAGTGCTCGACTGGAGGCGTTTAGGAACTTCTGGAAGGCTTAGGGGAATAATATGGAATGACTTCTAATTTTTAGGTCCGTATGATTTGAAATACACGCACACAACCCCAGAAAGCTTTCCTGGAAATCTCGGCACAAAAAATGATGTTTAGTAATTCTAAAAGGACAACGAATGAAAACAAAAGATTTGGCAGTTAAGTTTGAGATTCAATGGTGCCGTAGATCCGTTTGGTCGTCAGGTGTTACAAGCCACACCCATGATACCTAGAATAGGTGATAGGCTCAGCTAGAGAGAAACGGGAACAAACTGATGAAAGAATTATCATAACCGAGGGAATTCACTCAACTAACAAGAGATAACGGCTCCGACTGAGTGGTTTAGGAACTGCTGGAAGTCTATAGGGGAATAAAGATGGAATGACTTCTAATTTTTATGTCCATATGATTTGAAATACGTGCACACAAACCCCGAGAAAGCGTTCCTGGAAATTCGGCCAAAAAAGGACGTTTATATTCTAAAAGGGACTACAGGATGAAAAACAAAAGTTTTGGCAGTTAAAGTTTGAGATTCGATGGTGCGTAGATCCGTTTGGTCATCAGGTGTTATGATCCACACCCAGATAAGCGAAATAGTGTGCTAGGCTCAGACAAGAAGAAACGGGGAACAAACTGATGAAAGAATGATCAACCAGGGAATTCACTCAGAACTAACAAGAATGATAACGTGCTCCGGCTGGAGCGGTTTAGGAACTGCTGGAAGGCTCTAGGGATAAAAAGATGGAATGACTTCTAATTTTTAGGTCCGTATGATTTGAAATACGTGCACACAAACCCCGAGAAAGTGTTCCTGGAAATCTCGGCCAAAAAAGGATGTTTAGTAATTATAAAAGGGACTACAGATGAAAAACAAAAGTTTTGGCAGTTAAAGTTTGAGATTCGAGGTGCCGTAATCCGTTTGGTCATCAGGTGTTACGAGCCAACTCATGGATAGCTAGAATAGTGTGCTAGGCTCAGACTAGAGAAGAAACGGGGAACAAACTGATAAAGATTATCATACCGAGGGAATTCACTCAGAACAACAAGAATGATACGTGCTCCGACTGGAGCGGTTTAGGAACTGTTGGAAGCTCTAGGGGAATAAAATGGATTAACTATAATTTTTAGGTCGTATGATTTGAAATACATGCACACAAACCCGAGAAAGCGTTCCTGGAAATCTGGCCCAAAAAGGATGTTTAGTATTCTAAAAGGGACTACAGGATGAAAAACAAAGTTTTGGCAGTGAAAGTTTGAGATTCGATGGTGCCGTAATATCCGTTTGGTCATCATTGTTACGAGCCACACCCATGGATAGCTAGAATAGTGTGCTAGGCTCAGACTAGAGAAAGACTGGGAACAAACTGATGAAAAATTATCATACCGAGGGAATTCACTCAGACATAAAGAATGATAACGTGCTCCGACGGAGCGTTTAGGAACTGCTGGAAGGCTCTAGGGAATAAAGATGGAATGATTTCTAATTTTTAGGTCCGTATGATTTGAATACGTGCACAAAACCCCGAGAAGAGTTCCTGGAAATCTCGACACAAAAGGACGTTTAGTAATTCTAAAAGGACTACAGAATGAAAAACAAAAGTTTTGCCAGTTAAAGTTTGAGATTCGATGGTGCCGTAGATCCGTTTGGTCATCAGGTGTTATGAGCCACACCCATGGATAGCTAGAAATGTGTGTTGGTCCTGGCTAGAGCAAAACGGGGAACAAACTGATGAAAGAATGTCATATACCGGGAATTCACTGAGACTAACAATAATGATAACGTGCTCCGACTGGAGCGGTTTAGAACTGCTGGAAGGCTCTGGGAATAAAGATGGAATGACTTCTAATTTTGGGTCCGTATGATTTGAAATACGTGCACACAAACCTGAGAAAGCGTTCCTGGAAATCTCAGCACAAAAAGGACGTTTGTAATTCTAAAAGGGACTACGGAATAACAATAGTTTTGGCTGTTAAAGTTTGAGATTCGATGGTGCCGTAAATCCGTTTGGTCATCAGGGTTACGAGCCACACCCATGATAGCTAGATAGTGTGCTATCTCAGACTAGAGAAGAAACGGGGAAAAACTGATGAAAGAATTATCATACCGAGGTTATTCACTCAGAACTAACAGAATGATATGTGCTGCGACTGGAGCGGTTTAGGAACTCTGAAGGCTGTAGGGGAATAATATGGAATGACTTCTATTTTTAGGTCGCTATGATTTGAAATACTGCACACCCCCGAGAAAGCGTTCCTGAAATCTCGGCAACAAAAATGATGTTTAGTAATTCTAAAGGGACAACGGAATGAAAAAAAAGATTTGGCAGTTAAAGTTTGAGATTCAATGGTGCCGTAATCCGTTTGGTCGTCAGGTGTTACAGCCACACCCATGGATACTAGAATAGTGGTTAGGCTCAGGCTAGAGTAAGAAACGGGGAACAAACTGATGAAAGAATTATCATACCGAGGGAATTCACTCAGAACTAACAAGAATGATAACGTGCTCCGACTGGAGCGGTTTAGGAACTGCTGGAAGGCTCTAGGGGAATAAAGATGGATGATTTCTAATTTTTAGTCCGTATGATTTGAAATACGGCACACAACCCCGAGAAAGGTTCCTGGAAATCTCGACACAAAAAAGGACGTTTAGTAATTCTAAGGGACTACAGAATGAAAAACAAAAGTTTTGGCAGTTAAAGTTTGAGATTCGATGGTGCCGTAGATCCGTTTGGTCACAGGTGTTATGAGCCACACCCATGGATAGCTGAAATAGTGTGTTAGGCTCGGCTGACAAAAACGGGGAACAAACTGATGAAAGAATGATCATACCGAGGGAATTCACTCAGAACTACACAAATGATAACGTGCTCCGACTGGAGCGGTTTAGGAACTGCTGGAAGGTCTCGGGGAATAAAGATGGAATGACTTCTAATTTTTGGGTCCGTATGTTTGAAATACTGTGCACAAACCCCGAAAAGCGTTCCTGGAAATCTCGCAAACAAAAAGGACGTTTAGTAATTCTAAAGGGACTACGGAATAAAAACAAAGTTGGCAGTTAAAGTTTGAGATTCGATGGTGCCGTAATCCGTTTGGTCATCAGGTGTTAGCAGCCACACCTGGATAGCTAGAATAGTGTGCTAGTCCAGACTAGAGAAGAAAGGGGACCAAACTGATGAAAGAATTTCATACGAGGGATTCACTCAAACAAACAAGAATGATAATGTCTGCGACTGGAGCGGTTTGAACTTCTGGAAGGCTTAGGGGAATAAATATGAATGACTTCTAATTTTTAGGTCCGTATGATTTGAAATACAGCACACAACCCCGAGAAAGCGTTCCTGGAATCTCGGCACAAAAAAGATGTTTAGTAATTCTAAAAGGGACAACGAATGAAAAACAAAAGTTTGGCAGTTAAAGTTTGAGATTCAATGGTGCCGTAGATCCGTTTGGTCTCAGGTGTTACAGCCACACCCATGGATAGCTAGAATAGTGGTTAGGCTCAGGCTAGAGAGAAACGGGAACCTGATGAAAGAATTATACAAAACAACAGGATTCTCACTAACAAATGATAACGTGCTCCGACTGGAGGGTTTAGGACACTGCTGGAAGTCTATAGGGGATAAAGATGGAATGATTTCTAATTTTTAGTCCTATGATTTGAAATACATGCACCACAACCCCGAGAAGCGTTCCTGGAAATCTCGGCCAAAAAAAGGACGTTTAGTAATTCTAAAAGGGACTACAGGATGAAAAAACAAAGTTTTGGCAGTTAAAGTTTGAGATTCGATGGTGCCGTGATCCGTTTGGTCATCATTGTTATGACCACACCCATGGATAGCAGAATAGTGTTCTAGGCTCAGACAAGAGAAGAACGGGAACAAACTGATGAAAGAATGATCATACCGAGGGATCACTCAGAACTACAAGAATGATAACGTGCTCGGCTGGAGCGGTTTAGGAACTGCTGGAAGGCTCTAGGGGAATAAAGATGGAATGACTTCTAATTTTTAGGTCCGTATGATTGAAATACGTCACACAAACCCCGAGAAAGGTTCCTGGAAATCTCGGCCAAAAAAGGACGTTTATAATTAAAAGGGACTACAGATGAAAAACAAAGTTTTGGCAGTTAAGTTTGAGATTCGAGGTGCCGTAATCCGTTTGGTCTCAGGTGTTACGAGCCACACCATGGATAGCTAGAATAGTGTGCTAGGCTCAGACTAGAGAAGAAACGGGGAACAAACTGATAAAGATTATCATACCGAGGGAATTCACTCAGAACAAACAAGAATGATACGTGCTCCATGGAGCGGTTTAGGAACTGTTGGAAGGCTCTAGGGGAATAAAGATGGTAGACTTATATTTTTAGTGCGTATGATTTGAAATCATGCACACAAACCCCGAGAAAGCGTTCCTGGAAATCTCGGCCAAAAAAGGATGTTTAGTAATTCTAAAAGGGCTACACGGATGAAAAACAAAGTTTTGGCAGTGAAGTTTGAGATTCGATGGTGCCGTAGATCCGTTTGGTCATCAGGTGTTACGAGCCACACCCATGGATAGCTAGAATAGTGTGCAAGGCTCAGACTAGAGAGAAGGGGAACAAACTGAGAAAGAATTATCATACCAGGGAATTCACTCAGAACTAACAAGAATGATAACGTGCTCCGACTGGAGCGGTTTAGGAACTGCTGGAAGGCTCTAGGGGAATAAAGATGGAATGATTTCTAATTTTAGGTCCGTATGATTTGAAATACGTGCACACAAACCCCGAGAAAGGTTCCTGGAAATCTCGACACAAAAAGGACGTTTAGTAATTCTAAAAGGGACTACATAATGAAAACAAAAGTTTGGCAGTTAAAGTTTGAGATTCGATGGTGCCGTAGATCCGTTTGGTCATCAGGTGTTATGAGCCACACCCATGGTATGCTAGAATAGTGGTTAGGCTCTGGCTAGAGCAAAAAAAACGGGAACAAACTGATGAAAGAATGATCATACCGAGGGAATTCACTCAGAACTAACAAATGATAACTGCTCCGACTGAGGCGTTTTAGGAACTGCTGGAAGGCTCTCGGGGATAAAGATGAATGACTTCTAATTTTTAGGTCCGTATGATTTGAAATACGTGCACACAAACCCCGAGAAAAGCGTTCCTGGAAATCTCACCCAAAAAAGGACGTTTAGTAATTCTAAAAGGGACTACGGAAATAAAACAATAGTTTTTGGCTGTTAAAGTTTGAGATTCGATGGTGCCGTAAATCCGTTTGGTCATCAGTTTACGAGCCCCACCCATGGATAGCTAGAATAGTGTGCTACTCAGACTAGAGAAGAAACGGGGAAAAACTGATGAAGAATTATCATACGAGGTTATTCACTCAGAACTAACAAGAATATGAATGTGCTGCGACTGGAGCGGTTTAGGAACTTCTGGAAGGCGTAGGGAATAATATGGAATGACTCTCTTTTTAGGTCCGTATGATTTGAATACACCACACAACCCCGGAAAGCGTTCCTGGAAATCTCGCACAAAAAATGATGTTTAGTAATTCTAAAAGGGACAACGGAATGAAAAACAAAAGATTTGGCAGTTAAAGTTTGAGATTCAATGGTGCCGTAGATCCGTTTGGTCGTCAGGTGTTACAGCCACACCATGGATAGCTAGAATGTGGGTTAGGCTCAGGCTAAGAGTAGAAACGGGGAACAAACTGATGAAAGAATTATCATACCGAGGGAATTCACTCAGAACTAACAAGAATGATAACGTGCTCCGATGGAGCGGTTTAGAGCTGCTGGAAGTCTATAGGGAATAAAGATGGAATGACTTCTATTTTTTGTCCTATGATTTGAAATACATGCACACAAACCCCGAGAAACGTTCCTGGAAATCTCGGAAAAAAGGACGTTTAGTAATTCTAAAAGGGTACAGGATGAAACACAAAGTTTTGGCAGTTAAAGTTTGAGATTCGATGGTGCCGTAGATCCGTTTGGTCATCAGGTGTTATGATCCACACCCATGGATAGCGAGAATAGTGTGCTAGCTCAGACAAGAGAAGAAACGGAAACAAACTGATGAAGAATGATCATACCGAGGGATTCACTCACTAACAAGAATGACGTGCTCCGCTGGAGCGGTTTAGGAACTGCTGGAAGGCTCAGGGGAATAAAGATGGAATACGCTAATTTTTAGTCCGTATGATTTGAAAATCGTGCACACAAACCCCGAGAAAGTGTTCCTGGAAATCTCGGCCCAAAAAGGACGTTTAGTAATTATAAAGGGACTACAGATGAAAACAAAAGTTTTGGCAGTTAAGTTTGAGATTCGAGGTGCCGTAGATCGTTTTGGTCATCTAGGTGTTACGAGCCACACCATGGATAGCTAGAATAGTGTGCTAGGCTCAGACTAGAGAAGAAACGGGGAACAAACTGATGAAGATTACATATCCGAGGGAATTCACTCAGAACAAACAAGAATGATAACGGCTCCGACTGGAGCGGTTTAGGAACTGTTGGAAGGCTCAGGGGAATAAAGATGGATTAACTTCTAATTTTAGGTCCTTATGATTTGAAATACATGCACACAACCCCGAGAAAGCGTTCCTGGAAATCTCGGCCCAAAAAAGGATGTTAGTAATTCTAAAAGGACTACAGATGAAAAACAAAAGTTTTGGCATGAAAGTTGAGATTCGATGGTGCCGTAGATCCGTTTGGTCATCAGTGTTACGAGCCACACCCATGGATACGTAGAATAGTGTGCTAGGCTCAGACTGAGAAGAAATGGGAACAACTGATGAAAGAATTTCACTACCGAGGGATTCACCAGAACTAACAAGAATGTAACGTGCTCCGACTGGAGCGGTTTAGGAACTGCTGGAAGGCTCTAGGGGAATAAAGATGGAATGATTTCTAATTTTTAGGTCCGTATGATTTGAAATACTGTGCACACAAACCCGAAAAGAGTTCCTGAAATCCGACCAAAAAAGGACGTTTAGTAATTCTAAAAAGGGCTACGAATGAAAAACAAAGTTTTGGCAGTTAAACTTTGAATTCGATGGTGCCGTAGATCCGTTTGGTCTCATTGTTATGAGCCACACCCATGGATAGCTAGAATATGTGTTGGCTCTGGCTAGAGCAAAAAACGGGGAACAAACTGATGAAAGAATGATCATACCGAGGGATTCACCAGAACTAACAATAAGATAACATGCTCCGACTGGAGCGGTTTAGGAACTGCTGGAAGGCTCTCGGGGAATAAAGATGGAATGACTTCTAATTTTTAGGTCCGTATGATTTGAAATACGTGCACACAAACCCGAGAAAGCGTTCCTGGAAATCTCACGACACAAAAAGGACGTTTAGTATTCTAATCTAAAAGGGACTACGGATAAAAACATATTTTTGGCTGTTAAAGTTTGAGATTCATGTGGTGCCGTAAATCCGTTTGGTCATCAGGGTTACAGCCACACCCATGGATAGCTAAATAGTGTGCTAGTCTCAGACTAGAGAAGAACGGGAATAAACTGATGAAAGAATTATCATACCGAGGTATTCACTCAGAACTAACAAGAATGTAATGTGCTGCGACTGGAGCGGTTTGGACTTCTGGAAGGCTGTAGGGGAATAAATATGGAATGACTTCTAATTTTTAGGTCCGTATGATTTGAAATACAGCGCAAAAAAACCCCGAGAAAGCGTGTCCTGAAATCTCGGCACAAAAAATGTGTTTAGTAATTCTAAAACGGAACGGATGAAAACATAAGATTTGGCAGTTAAAGTTTGAGATTCAATGTGCCGTAGATCCGTTTGGTCGTCAGGTGTTAAAGCCACACCCATGATAGCTAGAATAGTTTAGCTCAGGCTATAGAAGACGGGAACAACTGATGAAAGAATTATCATACCGAGGGAATTCACTCAAACTAACAGAAAGATAACGTGCTCCGACTGAGGGCGGTTGGAACTGCTGGAAGTCTATAGGAATAAAGATGGAATGACTTCTAATTTTTATGTCCTATGTATTGAAATACGTGCAACACACCCCGAGAAAGCGTTCCTGGAAATCTCGGCCAAAAAAGGACGTTTAGTAATTCTAAAAGGGACTACAGGATGAAAAACAAAGTTTTGGCAGTTAAAGTTTGAGATTCGATGGTGCCGTAGATCGTTTGGTCATCATTGTTATGATCCACACCATGGTAGCGAGAATAGTGTCTAGGCTCAGACAAGAAAGAAACGGGGAACAAACTGATAAAGAATGATCATACCGAGGGAATTCACTCAGAACAACAAGAATGATAACGTGCTCCGACTGGAGCGGTTTAGGAACTGCTGGAAGGCTCTAGGGGAAAAAGATGGAATGACTTCTAATTTTTAGGTCCGTATGATTTGAAATACGTGCACACAAACCCCGAGAAAGCATTCCTGGAAATCTCGGCCAAAAAAGGACGTTTAGAATATTATATGGAAATCTCAGCACAAAAAAGGACGTTTAGTAATTCTAAAAGGGACTACGGAATTAAAAACAATAGCTTTGGCAGTTAAAGTTTGAGATTCGATGGTGCCGTAAATCCGTTTGGTCATCAGGTGTTACGAGCCACACCCATGGATAGCTAGAATAGTGTGCTAGTCTCAGACTAGAGAAGAAACGGGGAACAAACTGATGAAAGAATTATCATACCGAGGGTATTCACTCAGAACAAACAAGAATGATAATGTGCTGCGACTGGAGCAGTTTAGGAACTTCTGGAAGGCTGTAGGGGAATAAATATGGAATGACTTCTAATTTTTAGGTCCGTATGATTTGAAATACACGCACACAAACCCCGAGAAAGCGTTCCTGGAAATCTCGGCACAAAAAATGATGTTTAGTAATTCTAAAAGGGACAACGGAATGAAAAACAAAAGATTTGGCAGTTAAAGTTTGAGATTCAATGGTGCCGTAGATCCGTTTGGTCGTCAGGTGTTACAAGCCACACCCATGGATACCTAGAATAGTGGATTAGGCTCAGGCTAGAGTAGAAACGGGTAACAAACTGATGAAAGAATTATCATACCGAGGGAATTCACTCAGAACTAACAAGAATGATAACGTGCTCCGACTGGAGTGGTTTAGGAACTGCTGGAAGTCTATAGGGGAATAAAGATGGAATGACTTCTAATTTTTATGTCCATATGATTTGAAATACGTGCACACAAACCCCGAGAAAGCGTTCCTGGAAATGTCGGCCAAAAAAAGGACGTTTAGTAATTCTAAAAGGGACTACAGGATGAAAAACAAAAGTTTTGGCAGTTAAAGTTTGAGATTCGATGGTGCTGTAGATCCGTTTGGTCATCAGGTGTTATGATCCACACCCATAGATAGCGAGAATAGTGTGCTAGGCTCAGACAAGAGAAGAAACGGGGAACAAACTGATGAAAGAATGATCATACCGAGGGAATTCACTCAGAACTAACAAGAATGATAACGTGCTCCGGCTGGAGCGGTTTAGGAACTGCTGGAAGGCTCTAGAGGAATAAAGATGGAATGACTTCTAATTTTTAGGTCCGTATGATTTGAAATACGTGCACACAAACCCCGAGAAAGTGTTCCTGGAAATCTCGGCCCAAAAAAGGATGTTTAGTAATTATAAAAGGGACTACAAGATGAAAAACAAAAGTTTTGGCAGTTAAAGTTTGAGATTCGAAGGTGCCGTAGATCCGTTTGGTCATCAGGTGTTACGAGCCATACTCATGGATAGCTAGAATAGTGTGCTAGGCTCAGACTAGAGAAGAAACGGGGAACAAACTGATGAAAGATTATCATACCGAGGGAATTCACTCAGAACAAACAAGAATGATAACGTGCTCCGACTGGAGCGGTTTAGGAACTGTTGGAAGGCTCTAGGGGAATAAAATGGATTAACTTATAATTTTTAGGTGCGTATGATTTGAAATACATGCACACAAACCCCGAGAAAGCGTTCCTGGAAATCTCGGCCCAAAAAAGGATGTTTAGTAATTCTAAAAGGGACTACAGGATGAAAAACAAAAGTTTTGGCAGTGAAAGTTTGAGATTCGATGGTGCCGTAGATCCGTTTGGTCATCAGGTGTTACGAGCCACACCCATGGATAGCTAGAATAGTGTGCAAGGCTCAGACTAGAGAAGAAATGGGGAACAAACTGATGAAAGAATTATCATACCGAGGGAATTCACTCAGAACTAACAAGAATGATAACGTGCTCCGACTGGAGCGGTTTAGGAACTGCTGGAAGGCTCTAGGGGAATAAAGATGGAATGATTTCTAATTTTTAGGTCCGTATGATTTGAAATACGTGCACACAAACCCCGAGAAAGAGTTCCTGGAAATCTCGACACAAAAAAGGACGTTTAGTAATTCTAAAAGGGACTACAGAATGAAAAACAAAAGTTTTGCCAGTTAAAGTTTGAGATTCGATGGTGCCGTAGATCCGTTTGGTCATCAGGTGTTATGAGCCACACCCATGGATAGCTAGAATAGTGTGTTAGGCTCTGGCTAGAGCAAAAACGGGGAACAAACTGATGAAAGAATGATCATACCGAGGGAATTCACTGAGGACTAACAATAATGATAACGTGCTCCGACTGGAGCGGTTTAGGAACTGCTGGAAGGCTCTCGGGGAATAAAGATGGAATGACTTCTAATTTTTAGGTCCGTATGATTTGAAATACGTGCACACAAACCCTGAGAAAGCGTTCCTGGAAATCTCAGCACAAAAAAGGACGTTTAGTAATTCTAAAAGGGACTACGGAATTAAAAACAATAGTTTTGGCTGTTAAAGTTTGAGATTCGATGGTGCCGTAAATCCGTTTGGTCATCAGGGGTTACGAGCCACACCCATGGATAGCTAGAATAGTGTGCTAGTCTCAGACTAGAGAAGAAACGGGGAATAAACTGATGAAAGAATTATCATACCGAGGTTATTCACTCAGAACTAACAAGAATGATAATGTGCTGCGACTGGAGCGGTTTAGGAACTTCTGGAAGGCTGTAGGGGAATAAATATGGAATGACTTCTAATTTTTAGGTCCGTATGATTTGAAATACATGCACACAATCCCCGAGAAAGCGTTCCTGGAAATCTCGGCACAAAAAATGATGTTTAGTAATTCTAAAAGGGACAACGGAATGAAAAACAAAAGATTTGGCAGTTAAAGTTTGAGATTCAATGGTGCCGTAGATCCGTTTGGTCGTCAGGTGTTACAAGCCACACCCATGGATAGCTAGAATAGTGGGTTAGGCTCAGGCTAGAGTAGAAACGGGGAACAAACTGATGAAAGAATTATCATACCGAGGGAATTCACTCAGAACTAACAAGAATGATAACGTGCTCCGACTGGAGCGGTTTAGGAACTGCTGGAAGGCTCTAGGGGAATAAAGATGGAATGATTTCTAATTTTTAGGTCCGTATGATTTGAAATACGTGCACACAAACCCCGAGAAAGAGTTCCTGGAAATCTCGACACAAAAAAGGACGTTTAGTAATTCTAAACGGGACTACAGAATGAAAAACAAAAGTTTTGGCAGTTAAAGTTTGAGATTCGATGGTGCCGTAGATCCGTTTGGTCAACAGGTGTTATGAGCCACACCCATGGATAGCTAGAATAGTGTGTTAGGCTCTGGCTAGAGCAAAAACGGGGAACAAACTGATGAAAGAATGATCATACCGAGGGAATTCACTCAGAACTAACAATAATGATAACGTGCTCCGACTGGAGCGGTTTAGGAACTGCTGGAAGGCTCTCGGGGAATAAAGATGGAATGACTTCTAATTTTTGGGTCCGTATGATTTGAAATACGTGCACACAAACCCCGAGAAAGCGTTCCTGGAAATCTCAGCACAAAAAAGGACGTTTAGTAATTCTAAAAGGGACTACGGAATTAAAAACAATAGCTTTGGCAGTTAAAGTTTGAGATTCGATGGTGCCGTAAATCCGTTTGGTCATCAGGTGTTACGAGCCACACCCATGGATAGCTAGAATAGTGTGCTAGTCTCAGACTAGAGAAGAAATGGGGAACAAACTGATGAAAGAATTATCATACCGAGGGTATTCACTCAGAACAAACAAGAATGATAATGTGCTGCGACTGGAGCGGTTTAGGAACTTCTGGAAGGCTGTAGGGGAATAAATATGGAATGACTTCTAATTTTTAGGTCCGTATGATTTGAAATACACGCACACAACCCCGAGAAAGCGTTCCTGGAAATCTCGGCACAAAAAATGATGTTTAGTAATTCTAAAAGGGACAACGGAATGAAAAACAAAAGATTTGGCAGTTAAAGTTTGAGATTCAATGGTGCCGTAGATCCGTTTGGTCGTCAGGTGTTACAAGCCACACCCATGGATAGCTAGAATAGTGGATTAGGCTCAGGCTAGAGTAGAAACGGGGAACAAACTGATGAAAGAATTATCATACCGAGGGAATTCACTCAGAACTAACAAGAATGATAACGTGCTCCGACTGGAGTGGTTTAGGAACTGCTGGAAGTCTATAGGGGAATAAAGATGGAATGATTTCTAATTTTTATGTCCATATGATTTGAAATACATGCACACAAACCCCGAGAAAGCGTTCCTGGAAATCTCGGCCAAAAAAAGGACGTTTAGTAATTCTAAAAGGGACTACAGGATGAAAAACAAAAGTTTTGGCAGTTAAAGTTTGAGATTCGATGGTGCCGTAGATCCGTTTGGTCATCAATTGTTATGATCCACACCCATGGATAGCGAGAATAGTGTGCTAGGCTCAGACAAGAGAAGAAACGGGGAACAAACTGATGAAAGAATGATCATACCGAGGGAATTCACTCAGAACTAACAAGAATGATAACGTGCTCCGGCTGGAGCGGTTTAGGAACTGCTGGAAGGCTCTAGGGGAATAAAGATGGAATGACTTCTAATTTTTAGGTCCGTATGATTGGAAATACGTGCACACAAACCCCGAGAAAGTGTTCCTGGAAATCTCGGCCCAAAAAAGGACGTTTAGTAATTATAAAAGGGACTACAAGATGAAAAACAAAAGTTTTGGCAGTTAAAGTTTAAGATTCGAAGGTGCCGTAGATCCGTTTGGTCATCAGGTGTTACGAGCCACACTCATGGATAGCTAGAATAGTGTGCTAGGCTCAGACTAGAGAAGAAACGGGGAACAAACTGATGAAAGATTATCATACCGAGGGAATTCACTCAGAACAAACAAGAATGATAACGTGCTCCGACTGGAGCGGTTTAGGAACTGTTGGAAGGCTCTAGGGGAATAAAGATGGATTAACTTATAATTTTTAGGTGCGTATGATTTGAAATACATGCACACAAACCCCGAGAAAGCGTTCCTGGAAATCTCGGCCCAAAAAAGGATGTTTAGTAATTCTAAAAGGGACTACAGGATGAAAAACAAAAGTTTTGGCAGTGAAAGTTTGAGATTCGATGGTGCCGTAGATCCGTTTGGTCATCAGGTGTTACGAGCCACACCCATGGATAGCTAGAATAGTGTGCAAGGCTCAGACTAGAGAAGAAATGGGGAACAAACTGATGAAAGAATTATCATACCAAGGGAATTCACTCAGAACTAACAAGAATGATAACGTGCTCCGACTGGAGCGGTTTAGGAACTGCTGGAAGGCTCTAGGGGAATAAAGATGGAATGATTTCTAATTTTTAGGTCCGTATGATTTGAAATACGTGCACACAAACCCCGAGAAAGAGTTCCTGGAAATCTCGACACAAAAAAGGACGTTTAGTAATTCTAAAAGGGACTACATAATGAAAAACAAAAGTTTTGGCAGTTAAAGTTTGAGATTCGATGGTGCCGTAGATCCGTTTGGTCATCAGGTGTTATGAGCCACACCCATGGATAGCTAGAATAGTGTGTTAGGCTCTGGCTAGAGCAAAAACGGGGAACAAACTGATGAAAGAATGATCATACCGAGGGAATTCACTCAGAACTAACAATAATGATAACATGCTCCGACTGGAGCGGTTTAGGAACTGCTGGAAGGCTCTCGGGGAATAAAGATGGAATGACTTCTAATTTTTAGGTCCGTATGATTTGAAATACGTGCACACAAACCCCGAGAAAGCGTTCCTGGAAATCTCAGCACAAAAAAGGACGTTTAGTAATTCTAAAAGGGACTACGGAAATAAAAACAATAGTTTTGGCTGTTAAAGTTTGAGATTCGATGGTGCCGTAAATCCGTTTGGTCATCAAAGGTTACGAGCCACACCCATGGATAGCTAGAATAGTGTGCTAGTCTCAGACTAGAGAAGAAACGGGGAATAAACTGATGAAAGAATTATCATACCGAGGTTATTCACTCAGAACTAACAAGAATGATAATGTGCTGCGACTGGAGCGGTTTAGGAACTTCTGGAAGGCTGTAGGGGAATAAATATGGAATGACTTCTCATTTTTAGGTCCGTATGATTTGAAATACACGCACACAATCCCCGAGAAAGCGTTCCTGGAAATCTCAGCACAAAAAATGATGTTTAGTAATTCTAAAAGGGACAACGGAATGAAAAACAAAAGATTTGGCAGTTAAAGTTTGAGATTCAATGGTGCCGTAGATCCGTTTGGTCGTCAGGTGTTACAAGCCACACCCATGGATAGCTAGAATAGTGGGTTAGGCTCAGGCTAGAGTAGAAACGGGGAACAAACTGATGAAAGAATTATCATACCGAGGGAATTCACTCAGAACTAACAAGAATGATAACGTGCTCCGAATGGAGCGGTTTAGGAACTGCTGGAAGTCTATAGGGGAATAAAGATGGAATGACTTCTAATTTTTATGTCCATATGATTTGAAATACATGCACACAAACCCCGAGAAACCGTTCCTGGAAATCTCGGTTAAAAAAAGGACGTTTAGTAATTCTAAAAGGGACTACAGGATGAAAAACAAAAGTTTTGGCAGTTAAAGTTTGAGATTCGATGGTGCCGTAGATCCGTTTGGTCATCAGGTGTTATGATCCACACCCATGGATAGCGAGAATAGTGTGCTAGGCTCAGACAAGAGAAGAAACGGCAAACAAACTGATGAAAGAATGATCATACCGAGGGAATTCACTCAGAACTAACAAGAATGATAACGTGCTCCGACTGGAGCGGTTTAGGAACTGCTGGAAGGCTCTAGGGGAATAAAGATGGAATGACTGCTAATTTTTAGGTCCGTATGATTTGAAATACGTGCACACAAACCCCGAGAAAGTGTTCCTGGAAATCTCGGCCCAAAAAAGGACGTTTAGTAATTATAAAAGGGACTACAAGATGAAAAACAAAAGTTTTGGCAGTTAAAGTTTGAGATTCGAAGGTGCCGTAGATCTGTTTGGTCATTAGGTGTTACGAGCCACACTCATGGATAGCTAGAATAGTGTGCTAGGCTCAGACTAGAGAAGAAACGGGGAACAAACTGATGAAAGATTATCATATCGAGGGAATTCACTCAGAACAAACAAGAATGATAACGTGCTCCGACTGGAGCGGTTTAGGAACTGTTGGAAGGCTCCAGGGGAATAAAGATGGATTAACTTCTAATTTTTAGGTCCGTATGATTTGAAATACATGCACACAAACCCCGAGAAAGCGTTCCTGGAAATCTCGGCCCAAAAAAGGATGTTTAGTAATTCTAAAAGGGACTACAGGATGAAAAACAAAAGTTTTGGCAGTGAAAGATTGAGATTCGATGGTGCCGTAGATCCGTTTGGTCATCAGGTGTTACGAGCCACACCCATGGATAGCTAGAATAGTGTGCTAGGCTCAGACTAGAGAAGAAATGGGGAACAAACTGATGAAAGAATTATCCTACCGAGGGAGTTCACTCAGAACTAACAAGAATGATAACGTGCTCCGACTGGAGCGGTTTAGGAACTGCTGGAAGGCTCTAGGGGAATAAAGATGGAATGATTTCTAATTTTTAGGTCCGTATGATTTGAAATATGTGCACACAAACCCCGAGAAAGAGTTCCTGGAAATCTCGACACAAAAAAGGACGTTTAGTAATTCTAAAAGGGACTACAGAATGAAAAACAAAAGTTTTGGCAGTTAAACTTTGATATTCGATGGTGCCGTAGATCCGTTTGGTCGTCAGGTGTTATGAGCCACACCCATGGATAGCTAGAATAGTGTGTTAGGCTCTGGCTAGAGCAAAAACGGGGAACAAACTGATGAAAGAATGATCATACCGAGGGAATTCACTCAGAACTAACAATAATGATAACATGCTCCGACTGGAGCGGTTTAGGAACTGCTGGAAGGCTCTCGGGGAATAAAGATGGAATGACTTCTAATTTTTAGGTCCGTATGATTTGAAATACGTGCACACAAACTCCGAGAAAGCGTTCCTGGAAATCTCAGCACAAAAAAGGACGTTTAGTAATTCTAAAAGGGACTACGGAATTAAAAACTATAGTTTTGGCTGTTAAAGTTTGAGATTCGATGGTGCCGTAAATCCGTTTGGTCATCAGGGGTTACGTGCCACACCCATGGATAGCTAGAATAGTGTGCTAGTCTCAGACTAGAGAAGATACGGGGAATAAACTGATGAAAGAATTATCATACCGAGGTTATTCACTCAGAACTAACAAGAATGATAATGTGCTGCGACTGGAGCGGTTTAGGAACTTCTGGAAGGCTGTAGGGGAATAAATATGGAATGACTTCTAATTTTTAGGTCCGTATGATTTGAAATACACGCACACAACCCCGAGAAAGCGTTCCTGGAAATCTCGGCACAAAAAATGATGTTTAGTAATTCTAAAACGGACAACGGAATGAAAAATGAAAGATTTGGCAGTTAAAGTTTGAGATTCAATGGTGCCGTAGATCCGTTTGGTCGTCAGGTGTTACAAGCCACACCCATGGATAGCTAGAATAGTGGGTTAGGCTCAGGCTAGAGTAGAAACGGGGAACAAACTGATGAAAGAATTATCATACCGAGGGAATTCACTCAGAACTAACAAGAAAGATAACGTGCTCCGACTGGAGCGGTTTAGGAACTGCTGGAAGTCTATAGGGGAATAAAGATGGAATGACTTCTAATTTTTATGTCCATATGATTTGAAATACGTGCACACAAACCCCGAGAAAGCGTTCCTGGAAATCTCGGCCAAAAAAAGGACGTTTAGTAATTCTAAAAGGGACTACAGGATGAAAAACAAAAGTTTTGGCAGTTAAAGTTTGAGATTCGATGGTGCCGTAGATCCGTTTGGTCATCAGGTGTTATGATCCACACCCATGGATAGCGAGAATAGTGTGCTAGGCTCAGACAAGAGAAGAAACAGGGAACAAACTGATGAAAGAATGATCATACCGAGGGAATTCACTCAGAACAAACAAGAATGATAACGTGCTCCGACTGGAGCGGTTTAGGAACTGCTGGAAGGCTCTAGGGGAATAAAGATGGAATGACTTCTAATTTTTAGGTCCGTATGATTTGAAATACGTGCACACAAACCCCGAGAAAGCATTCCTGGAAATCTCGGCCCAAAAAAGGACGTTTAGTAATTATAAAAGGGACTACAAGATGAAAAACAAAAGTTTTGGTAGTTAAAGTTTGAGATTCGAAGGTGCCATAGATCCGTTTGGTCATCAGGTGTTACGAGCCACACTCATGGATAGCTAGAATAGTGTGCTAGGCTCAGACTAGAGAAGAAACGGGGAACAAACTGATGAAAGATTATCATACCGAGGGAATTCACTCAGAACAAACAAGAATGATGACGTGCTCCGACTGGAGCGGTTTAGGAACTGTTGGAAGGCTCTAGGGGAATAAAGATGGATTAACTTCTAATTTTAAGGTCTATATGATTTGAAATACATGCACACAAACCTCGAGAATGCGTTCCTGGAAATCTCGGCCCAAAAAAGGATGTTTAGTAATTCTAAAAGGGACTACAGGATGAAAAACAAAAGTTTTGGCAGTTAAAGTTTGAGATTCGATTGTGCCGTAGATCCGTTTGGTCATCAGGTGTTACGACCCACACCCATGGATAGCTAGAATAGTGTGTTAGGCTCAGCCTAGAGAAGAAACGGGGAACAAACCGATGAAAGGATTATCATACCGAGGGAATTCACTTAGAATTAACAAGAATGATAACGTGCTCCGACTGGAGCGGTTTAGGAACTGCTAGAAGACTCTAGGGGAATAAAGATGGAATGACTTCTAATTTTTAGGTCCGTATGATTTGAAATACATGCACACAAACCCCGAGAAAGTGTTC
Organism: Thinopyrum elongatum; assembly: GCA_011799875.1. Taxonomy (NCBI): domain Eukaryota; kingdom Viridiplantae; phylum Streptophyta; class Magnoliopsida; order Poales; family Poaceae; genus Thinopyrum; species Thinopyrum elongatum. Next base: position 5,893,748 of record CM022302.1, on the reverse strand, counting down.
CTGGAAATCTCGGCCCAAAAAAGGACGTTTAGTAATTATAAAAGGGACTACAAGATGAAAAACAAAAGTTTTGGCAGTTAAAGTTTGAGATTCGAAGGTGCCGTAGATCTGTTTGGTCATCAGGTGTTATGAGCCACACCCATGGATAGCTAGAATAGTGTGCTAGGCTCAGACTAGAGAAGAAACGGGGAACAAACTGATGAAAGATTATGATACCGAGGGAATTCACTCAGAACAAACAAGAATGATAACATGCTCCGACTGGAGCGGTTTAGGAACTGTTGGAAGGCTCTAGGGGAATAAAGATGGATTAACTTCTGATTTTTAGGTCCGTATGATTTGAAATACATGCACACAAACCCCGAGAAAGCATTCCTGGAAATCTCGGCCCAAAAAAGGATGTTTAGTAATTCTAAAAGATACTACAGGATGAAAAACAAATGTTTTGGCAGTTAAAGTTTGAGATTCGACGGTGCCGTAGATCCGTTTGGTCATCAGGTGTTACGAGCCACAACCATGGATAGCTAGAATACTGTGTTAGGCTCATACTAGAGAAGAAACGGGGAACAAACTGATAAAAGAATGATCATACCGAGCAAATTCACTCAGACCTAACAAGAATGATCATACCGAGGAATAGCGGGAAGGCTCTAGGGGAATAAAGATGGAATGATTTCTAATTTTTAGGTCCGTATGATTTGAAATATGTGCACACAAACCCCGAGAAAGCGTTCCTGGAAATCTCGGCCCAAAAAAGGACGTTTAGTAATTCTAAAAGGGACTACAGGATGAAAAACAAAAGTTTTGGCAATTAAAGTTTGAGATTCGATGGTGCCGTATATCCGTTTGGTCATCAGGTGTTCCGAGCCACACCCATGGATAGCTAGAATAGTGTGCTAGGCTCAGACTAGAGAAGAAATGGGGAACAAACTGATGAAAGAATTATCATATCGAGGGAATTCACTCAGAACTAACAAGAATGATAACGTGCTTCGACTGGAGTGGTTTAGGAACTGCTGGAAGGTTCTAGGGGAATAAAGATGGAATAACTTCTAATTTTTAGGTCCGTATGATTTGAAATACGTGCACACAAACACCGAGAAAGCGTTCCTGGAAATCTCGGCACAAAAAAGGACGTTTAGTAATTCTAAAAGGGACTATAGGATGAAAAACAAAAGTTTTGGCAGTTAAAGTTTGAGATTCAATGGTCCCGTAGAACCGTTTGGTCATCAGGTGTTACGAGCCACACCCATGGATAGCTAGAAAAGTGTGCTAGGCTCAGACTAGAGAAGAAATGGGGAACAAACTGATGAAAGAATTATTATACCGAGGGAATTCACTAAGAACTAACAAGAATGATAACGTGCTCCGACTGGAGTGGTTTAGGAACTGCTGGAAGGCTCTAGGGGAATAAAGATGGAATGATTTCTAATTTTTAGGTCTGTATTGTTTGAAATACATGCACACAAACCCCGAGAAAGCATTCCTGGAAATCTCGGCCCAAAAAAGGACGTTTAGTAATTCTAAACGGGACTACAGGATGAAAAACAAAAGTTTTGGCAGTTAAAGTTTGAGATTCGATGGTGCCGTAGATCAGTTTGGTCATCAGGTGTTATGAGCCACAACCATGGATAGCTAGAATAGTGTGCTAGGCTCAGACTATAGAAGAAACGGGGAACAAACTGATGAAAGAATTATCATACCGAGGGAATTCACTCAGAACTAACAAGAATGATAACGTGCTCTGACTGGAGCGGTTTAGGAACAGCTGGAAGGCTCTAGGGGAATAAAGATGGAATAACTTCTAATTTTTAGGTCCGTATGATTTGAAATACGTGCACACAAACCCCGAGAAAGCGTTCTTGGAAATCTCGGCACAAAAAAGGACGTTTAGTAATTCTAAAAGGGACTACAGGATGAAAAACAAAAGTTTTGGCAGTTAAAGTTTGAGATTCAATGGTGCCGTACATCCGTTTGGTAATCAGGTGTTACGAGCCACACCCATGGATAGCTAGAAAAGTGTGCTAGGCTCAGACTAGAGAAGAAATGGGGAACAAACTGATGAAAGAATTATTATACCGAGGGAATTCACTCAGAACTAACAAGAATGATAACGTGCTCCGACTGGAGCGGTTTACGAACTGCTGGAAGGTTCTAGGGGAATAAAGATGGAATGATTTCTAATTTTTAGGTCCGTATGGTTTGAAATACATGGACACAAACCCCGAGAAAAGCGTTCCTGGAAATCTCGGCCCAAAAAAGGACGTTTAGTAATTCTAAACGGGACTACAGGATGAAAAACAAAAGTTTTGGCAGTTAAATTTTGAGATTCGATGGTGCCGTTGATCAGTTTGGTCATCAGGTGTTATGAGCCACAACCATGGATAGCTAGAATAGTGTGCTAGGCTCAGACTATAGAAGAAACGGGGAACAAACTGATGAAAGAATTATCATACTGAGGGAATTCACTCAGAACTAACAAGAATGATATCGTGCTCCGACTAGAGCGGTGTACGAACTACTGGAAGGCTCTAGGGGAATAAAGATGGAATGACTTCTAATTTTTAGGTCCGTATGATTTGAAATACGTGCACACAAACCCCGAGAAAGCGTTCCCGGAAATCTCGGCCAAAAAAGGACGTTTAGTAATTCTAAAAGATACTACAGGATGAAAAACAAAAGTTTTGGCAGTTAAAGTTTGAGATTCAATGGTGTCATTGATCCGTTTGGTTCATCAGGTGTTACGAGCCACACCCATGGATAGCTAGAATAGTGTCCTAGGCTCAGACTAGAGAATAAACGGGGAACAAACTAATGAAAGAATTATCATACCGAGGGAATTCACTCAGAACTAACAAGAATGATAACGTGCTCCCACTGGAGCGGTTTAGGAACTACTGGAAGGCTCTAGCGGAATAAAGATGGAATAACATCTAATTTTTAGGTCCTTATGATTTGAAATACGTGCAAACAAACCCTAAGAAAGCGTTCCTAGAAATCTCGGCCCAAAAAAGGACGTTTAGTAATTCTAAAAGGGACTACAGGATGAAAAACAATAGTTTGCCTGTTAAAGTTTGAGATTCGATGGTGCCGTATATCAGTTTGGTCATCAGGTGTTACGAGCCACACCCATGGATAGCTAGAATAGTGTGCTAGGCTCAGACTAGATAAGAAATGGGGAACAAACTAATGAAAGAATTATCATACCGAGGGAATTCACTCGGAACTAACAAGAATGATAACATACTCCGACTGGAGCGGTTTAGGAACTGCTGGAAGGCTCTAGGGGAATAAAGATGGAATGATTTCTAATTTTTAGCTCCGTATGATTTGAAATACGTGCACACAAACCCCGAGAAAGCGTTCCTGGAAATCTCGGCCCAAAAAAGGACGTTTAGTAATTCTAAAAGGAACTACAGGATGAAAAACAAAAGTATTGGCTGTTAAAGTTTGAGATTCGATGGTGCCGTAGATCCGTTTGGTCATCAGGTGTTCCGAGCCACACCCATGGATAGCTAGAATAGTGTGCTAGGCATAGACTAGAGAAGAAACAGGGAACAAACTAATGAAAGAATTATCATACCGAGGGAATTCACTCAGAACTAACAAGAATGATAACGTGCTCCGACTGGAGCGGTTTAGGAACAGCTGGAAGGCTCTAGGGGAATAAAGATGGAATAACTTCTAATTTTTAGGTCCGTATGATTTGAAATACATGCACACAAACCCTGAGAAAGCGTTCCTGGAAATCTCGGCACAAAAAAGGACGTTTAGTAATTCTAAAAGGGACTATAGGATGAAAAACAATAGTTTTGGCAGTTAAAGTTTGAGATTCAATGGTGCCGTAGATCCGTTTGGTCATCAGGTGTTACGAGCCACACCCATGGATAGCTAGAATAGTGTGCTAGGCTCAGACTAGAGAAGAAACGGGGAACAAACTGATGAAAGAATTATCATACCGAGGGAATTCTCTCGGAACTAACAAGAATGATAACGTGCTCCGACTGGAGCGGTTTAGGAACTGCTGGAAGGCTCTATGGGAATAAAGATGGAATGATTTCTAATTTTTAGGTCCGTATGGTTTGAAATACGTGCACACATACCCCAAGAAAGCGTTCCTGAAATCTCGGCCCAAAAAAGGACGTTTAGTAATTCTAAAAGGGACTACAGGATGAAAAACAATAGTTTTGGCAGTTAAAGTTTGAGATTCGATGGTGCCGTAGATCAGTTTGGTCATCAGGTGTTACGAGCCACTCCCATGGATAGCTAGAATAGTGTGCTCGGCTCAGACTATAGAAGAAACGGGGAACAAACTGATGAAAGAATTATCATACCGAGGGAATTCACTCAGAACTAACAAGAATGATAACGTGCTCCTACTGGAGCGGTTTAGGAACTGCTGGAAGGCTCTAGGGGAATAAAGATGGAATGATTTCTAATTTTTAGGTCCGTATGGTTTGAAATACGTGCACACAAACCCCGAGAAAGCGTTCCTGGAAATCTCGGCCCAAAAAAGGACGTTTAGTAATTCTAAAAGGGACTACAGGATGAAAACAAAAGTTTTGGCAGTTAATGTTTGAGATTCGATGGTGCCATAGATCAGTTTGGTCAGCAGGTGTTACGAGCCACACCCATGGATAGCTAGAATAGTGTGCTAGGCTTAGACTATAGACGAAACGCGGAACAAACTGATGAAAGAATTATCATACCGAGGGAATTCACTCAGAACTAACAAGAATGATAACATGCTCCGACTGGAGCGGTTTAGGAACTGCTGGAAGGCTCTAGGGGAATAAAGATGGAATGATTTCTAATTTTTAGGTCCGTATGATCTGAAATACATGCACACAAACCGCGAGAAAGCGTTCCTGGAAATCTCGGCCAAAAAAAGGACGTTTAGTAATTCTAAAAGGGACTACAGGATGAAAAACAAAAGTTTTGGTAGTTAAAGTTTGAGATTCAATGGTACCGTAGATCCGTTTGGTCTGGTAATATTTAGTCGTAATGATTTGAAAACGTGCACCAAAAACCCCGAGAAAGTGGTCCTGGATCTCGGCCCAAGAAGGACTTTAGTATTCTAAAAGGAAACAGGATGAAAACAAAGTTTTGGCTATTGAGGTGAGATTCATGGTGCCGAGATCCGTTTGGTCATCAGTGTTACGAGCCAACCCATGGATACTAGATAGTGTGCTAGGCTCAGACTACAGCAGAAACGGGGAACAAACTGATGAAAGTAATTATCAGACCGAGGAATTCACTCAGAACTAACAAGAATGATAACGTTGCCCCGACTGGACGGTTATGGAACTGCTGGGCTCTAGGGGAATAAATGGAGCTAACTTCTAATTTTTAGTCGTATGATTTGAATAGGTGCACACAAACCCCGAGAAAGCTTTCCTCGGAAATCATCGGCCCAAAAAAGGAGTTTAGTTCTAATGGACTACAGATAAAAACAAAGTTTTGGCAGTAAAGTTTGAAATTCGAATGGTGCGCTAGATCCGTTGTTCATCAGGTGTTACGAGACCACAGCAGTATGCTAGAATAGTGTGCAGGCTCACTAGCAGAGAAAAACGGGGAACAAATTGATGAAAGAATTATCATACGAGGGAATTCACCACAACAACAAGAATGATACGTGCTGCCGACTGGAGCGGTTTAGGAACTGCTGGAGCTCTAGGGAATAAAGATGAACTGATTTCTAATTTTTAGGTCTAGATTTGAAATAAGTGCACACAACCCCGGAAAGCGGTCCTAGAAATCTCGCCAAAAAGGACGTTTAGTCATTGCTAAAAGGGACGACATAAATCCGTTTGGGGGTCATCAGGGTTTTATGATCCACACCCATGGATAGCTAGAAAGTGTCTAGGCCTGCAGACTAGAGAAGAAACGTGGAACAAACTATGAAAGACGATCATACCGAGGGAATCACTCATAACTACACATATGATACCGTCCTCCGACGGAGAGTTTAGGATTGCTAGAAGCTCAGGGGAATAAAGATGGAATGACTTCTAACTTTAGGTCCGTATGATTGAAATACTGCCAACAAACCCCAGAAAGTTCCTGGAAATCTCGACACAAAAAAGGACGTTTAGTAATTCTATAAAGGGACTACGAATGAAAAACAAAAGTTTTGGCTGTTAAGTTTGAGATTCGATGGTGCCGTAAGATCCGTTTGGTCATCATGTGTATTACCACACCCTGGATAGCTAAGAATATGTGCTAGGTCTCAGACTAAGAAAACGGGGACAAACTGATGAAAGAATGATCATCCGAGGGAATTCACTCAGAATACAAGAATGATAACCTGCCTCTGACTGGAGCGGTTTAGGAACGCTAGAGGCTCTAGGGCATAAAATGGAATGACTGTAATTTTTAGGTCCGTATGATGTGAACATACTGCACACAACCCCGAGAAACTTTCCTGGAAATCTCAGCACAAAGAAGGACTGTTTGTTAATTCTAAAGGGACAATCAGGATGAAAACAAAATTTTGGAGTTAAAGTTTGAGATTCAATGTGCCCTAGATCCTTTGGTCATCAGGTGTTACGAACAACACCCATGGATAGCTAGAATACGTGGGTAGGCTCATACTAAGAGAAACGTGAACAAACTGATGAAAAGAATTATCATACCGAGGGAATTCACTCAGAACTAACAAGAATGATCCCGTGCTCCGACTGGAAGCGTTTTAGGACTGCTGGAAGTCTAGGGGAATAAAATGGAATGATTTCTATTTTTTAGGTCCGTATGATTTGAAATAGTGCACACAAACCCCGAGAAAGCGTTCCTAAAATCTCGCCCAAAAAAGGACGTTTAGTAATTTTTAAAGTGCTACATAAATCCGTTTGGTCACAGGTGTTACGAGCCACACCCATGGATAGCTAGAATAGTGTGCTAGGCTCATACTAAGAAGAACGCACAAACTAATGAAAGAAGATCATTCGAGGGAATTCCCTCAGAACTACCAATAATGATAACGTGCTCGGACTGGAGTGGTTTAGGATACTGCTGAAGGCTCTAGGGAATAAAGATGGATACTTCTAATTTTTTAGGTCCGTATGATTTGAAATACGTGCACACAAACCCGGAAAGCGTTCCGGAAATCTGGACAAAAAAAAGGACGTTTAGTAATTTAAAAGGGACTACGGATGAAAACAAAGTTTTGGATGTTAAAGTTTGAGATTAGATGGTGCGTAATCGTTTGGTCATCAGGTATAGAGCCACACCCATGATAGCTAGAAATAGTGTGCTAGCTCAGACTAGAGAAGAAAGGGGAACAAACTGATAAAATAAGAATGATCATACCGAGGGAATTCACTCAGAAACTAACAAGAATGATATCTCGCACTGGAGGGTTTAGGAACTGCTATAAGGCTCTAGGGAATAAGATGGAATGACTTTAATTTTTAGGTCCTATGATTTGAAATACTGCACACAAAACACCCAGAACAAGCGGTCCTGGAATCTCGGCCCAAAGAAGACGTTTAGTAATTCTAAAGGGACTCTGGATGAAAACAAAAGTTTTGGAGTTAAATGTTTGAGATTCAATGGTGCCATAGATCAGTTTGGTCTCAGGTGTTACGAGCCACACCCATGATAGCTAGAATAGTGTGCTAGGCTCAGACTAAGAGAAAACGGGAACAAACTGAGAAGAATTATCTACCGAGGAATTCACTCAAGTAACAAGAATGATAACGTGCTCCGACTGGAGCGGTTTAGGAACTGCTGAAGACTCAGGGGAATAAAGATGAATAATTTAATTTTTAGGTCCGTATGATTTGAAATACGTGCACACAAACCCTAGAAAGCGTTCCTGGAAATCTCGGCCCAAACAGGACGTTTAGTAATTCTAAAGGGACTCCAGGATAAAAACAAAATTTTGGCAGTTAAAGTTTAGATTCAATGGTCCGTAATCCGTTTGGTCATCAGTGTTATGAGCCACACCCATGTATAGCTAGAATAGTGTGCTAGGCTCACTCTAGAGAAGAAAGCGGGAACAAACTGATGAAAGAATTTATCATGCCGAGGAATTCACTCAGAACTAACAAGAATGATAACGTCTCCGACTGGAGCGGTTTTAGGAACTGCTGGAAGGCTCTAGGGAATAAAGATGGAATGATTTCTAATTTTTAGGTCCGTATGATTTGAAATCCGTGCCACAAACCCCGAGAAAGTGTTCCTCTAGAAATCTCGGCCCAAAAAAGGACGTTTAGTATTCTAAAAGGGACTACATGAAAAGTTCGCGTTTGAGTTGTCATCAGGTGTTTTCGAGCCACACCCATGGATAGCTAGAATAGTGTGCTAGGCTCAGACTAAGAAGAAATGGTGAACAAACTGTGAAAGATATCGAAGTTATACCGTTTCACTCAAACAAGAATAATGATAACGTCTCCGACTAGAGCGGTTTAGAACTGACTGGAAGGCTCTAGGGGAATAAAATGAATTACTTCTAATTTTTAGGTCCGTATGATTGAAATACGTGCACACAAACCCCGAGAAGCGTTCCTGGAAATCTCGCACAAAAAAGGACGTTTTAGTAATTCTAAAGGGACTAGGAATGAAAAACAAATGTTTGGCATTGTTAGTTTGAGATTCGATGGTGCCGTATATCCGTTTGGCATCAGGTGTTACGAGCCAACACCGATGGATACGCTAGAATAGTGTCTAGGTTCTCACACTAGAGAAGAAACTGGGGAACAAACTATGTAAGAATGACATACCGATGGAATTCACTCAGAACTAACCAGAATGATAACGTGCTCCGCTGGAGTGTTTTAGGAACTGCTAAAGGCTCTAGGGGAATAAAGATGGAATGACTTTAATTTTTAGGTCCGATGATTTGAAAATACTTGCAACAACCCCGAGAAGCGTTCCTGGAAATCTCGGCCCAAAAAATGAGTTTAGTAATCTAAAAAGGACTACAGGATGAAAACAAAGTTTTGGCAGTTAAAGTTTGAGATTCGATGGTGCCGTAATCCGTTTGGTCATCAGGTGTTACGAGCCACACCCATGGATACTAGAATAGTGTCTTGGCGCAGCTAGAGCGAAACGGGGACAAACTGATGAAAGAATATCAACCAGATTCACTCAGAACTAACAATATAAACTGTCCACTGGAGCGGTTTAGCAATACTATAAGGCTCTAGGGAATAAAGATGGATAATTCTATTTTTTAGGTCCGTATGATTTGAAATACGTGCACACAAACCCCAAGAAAGCGTTCCTGGAAATCTGGCCCCAAAAAAGACGTTTTATAATTCTACAAGGACTACAGGATGAAAAACAAAAGTTTTGGCGTTAAAGTTTGAGATTCGATGGTGCCGAGATTCCGTTTGGTCTCAGGTGTTACGAGCCACACCCATGGATAGCTAGAATAGTTGCTAGGCTCAGACTAGAGAAGAAACAAGGGAACAAACTGATGAAAGAATTATCATACCGGGGAATTCACTCAGAACTAATAAGAATGATAACGTGCTCGACTGGAGCGGTTTAGGAACAGTCTGGAAGCTCTAGGGGAATAAAGATGTGAATAACTCCTAATTTTAGGTCCGTATGATTTGAAATATGGCACACAAACCCCGAGAAAGGTTCCTGGAAATCTCGGCACAAAAAAGGACGTTTGTAATTCGAAAAGGGACTAACGATGAAAAACAAAGTTTGGCAGTTTAAAGTTTGAGATCATGGTGCCATAGATCCGTTTGGTCAAGGTGTACGAGCCACACCCACGGATAGCTAGATAGTGGTAGGCTCAGACTAGAGAAGAAACGGGAACAAACTGATGAAAAATTATCATACGAGGGATTCACTCGAACTAACAAGAATGATAACGTGCTCGACTGGAGGCGTTTTGGAACGCTGAACTTAGGGGAATAAAGATGGATGATTTCTAATTTTTAGGTCCGTATGGATTAGAAATACTTGCACACAACACGAGAAAGCGTTCCTGGAAATCTCGTCCCAAAAAAGGACTTTTGTAATTCTAAAAAGCTACAGGATGAAAAACATAATTTTGGCAGTTAAAGTTTGAGATTCGATGGTGCCGTAAATCCTTTTGGTCATCAAGTGTTAGAGCCACACCCATGGATAGCTAGAATAGAGTGTGCTAGGCTCAGACTAGCTACCATGGGTGTCGTCATACACCTGAATGACCAAACCGATCTACGGCACCATCAAATCTCAACTTTAACTGCCAAAACTTTGTTGTTTGTTCTCCTGTGGTCCCTTTTAGAATTAGCTAAAAACGTCCTTTTTGGGCGAGATTTCCCAGGAATGCTTTCTCGCGGTTTGTGTGCACGTAGTTTTAGATACATACGAACCAAAAAACATAGAAATCATTCTATCTTTAATCCCCATAGAGACTTTCCGCAGTTCCTAAACCGCTCCATCGACGCACGTATCATTCTTGTTAGTTCTAGTGAAATCCCTCGGTATGATAATTTTCATCGAGTTTGTTCCCGTTTCTTCTATAGTCTGTAGCCTAGCACACTATTCCTAGCTATCCATGGTGTGGCTCATCACACACCTGATGACAAACTGATCTACGGCACCCATCAAATCTCAAAACTTAACTTGCCAAAACTTTTGTTTTCAATCCTGTGTTCCCTTTTAGAATTACTAAACGCCTTTTTTGGGACCGAGATTCCGGAACGCCTTTCTCGGGGTTTGTGTGCACGTATTTCAAACCATACCAAACCTAAAAATTAGAAAATCATGCCATCTTTATTCCCCTAGAGCCTGTCCAGCAGTTCCTAAACAGCTCCGTCGAAGCACGTTATCATTCTTGTTATTTTCTGATGAATTCCGCGGTATGATCATTATTTCATCAGTTGTCGCCCTTCTTCTCAGTCTGAGCCTAGCACACTATTTCTAGCGATACATGGTGTGGCACGAACAACCCTGAGGACCAACACGGATCTATGGCACCATGAAAAATCTCAAACTCTTAACTGCCCAAAACTTTTGTTTTCATCTGTAGTCCCTTTTTACGAATTACTAAACGTCCTTTTTGTGTTGCCGAGATTCCAGGGTAATGGCTTTCTCGTGGGTTTGTGTGCACGTATTTCAAACCATACGACCTAAAAAAATTGTAGAAATCATGTGACGACCCCCGTTTCAATAGTACACTAATCGCACGCAAACGTGTACGATCACGATCAGGACTCATGGGAAGATATCACAACACAACTCTAAAACATAAATAAGTCTACAGCATCATAAATACAAGCCAGGGTCCACGAGTGGCTCGAATACAATGCTCGATCATATACGAGTCAGCGGAAGCAACAATATCTGAGTACAGACATAGGTTAAAACAGGTCATAAGATGGCTAGCACAAACGGGATATACACAGATCCGAACAGCGCAAGGCCTCCTGACTGGGATCCCCTAACTACTCTCTTGGTCCGTCGGCGTCCTGGAGTAGTAGTAGGCGCGCATGGGCTGGTGGTAGTAGTCTCGAAGTGGCGTCTGTCTCCTTGGGCTCCAAACATCTTGTTTGTCGACAAACCAGCAAAAGGAAAGGGGGAAAGGAGGGGAAAGCAAACGTGAGTACTCATATCCAAAGTACTCTCGGGATGACGCCAGAAGGATATATACTACATATGCATGTTATGTGTATGTAAAGAGCAATACGGTGACTGAACTGCAGAATGCAGATCAAGAGGGGGATAGTAGTCCTGTCGAAGACTACGCTTCATGGCAGCCCCCCCATCTTGAAGGCATAGAAAGAGATTAGTTGAAGTTAACCAAGCACAACGTTAGCATTAATCCTACCGCTCGATCCTCTCATCGCCACCATGGCGAGAGAGCGACACCGGGTTATAACTGTCACTTGTAAGGGTGATGTTTTATTAACGTATCCATTTCTAGTTGTCATGAGGTCGGAATACAAACTCCGGGTCGTCCTTTGACCGAGGGACAGCTATTCGAATAGGATAAACTTCCCTGCAGGGTGCACCACATATTCCCCAACACTCTCGATCCCCTTTGGCCGGACACACTTTCCGTGGTCATGCCCGGGGCCTCGGAAGATCCCACACGTCGCAGCCCCCACTAAGGCTCACAGAGGAGTGGTTCAGCACGGCGGGACTTAATCTAGGCACGCTGGGTCTGGGCCCCATTGCCCAGTGCGCTCCTGCACGTTGCGTTACGGCGCGCGAGAGACCTAGCAACCCACACGAATCCGAGCGGTTAGTTATCGCGGTCCAAAACACGGAGCGCGCGCCGCCAGTCGCGATGACGTTCAAGAGCTTCAGCTTACCACAGACGCACGGAAATAACAACCATAAACTAAACTCCCGCTTAGTGGTGAGGGTATAGCCAGTGGCCAGAAAACTCAGATCAAATATCCAATCTTCGGTAAACGTGCTGGTATTATGAGATCACCGCGACGACACCAGGGCCAGGCCCACCTCTCTCCTTAGGTGGCACACACACCGTGCCCTGCCGCTCCACACAAAGAGTCACTTAGGGGGGCCGTCGAGAGGCGCCAATCCTTTTCAGCCCCTATTTCGTGAATCACCTCGGTGCTCCTCGAGCCGACCCGACTTAGTATCCATCTGATGTCACATGTAATAAGTGTATTACATATCCGCAATCTCCACCCGTGGCGAGCACGGCCCAACATAATGTACATAGCAACACCGGACGGAAATGTCAGGCCACTGATGACAAATAGCATCCTACAAAGGTCATTTAGGATGCAGGTAGGTATCAAACAAACAGTAGCAACATGACGCTATGCAGGCAGAAATGGATTAAAACGAAAGCAATTGTAACAGGCTCACTACTTTAATGCAAGCAGGTATAGAGAAGAATAGGCGATAATCTGGTGATCAAGGGGGGGCTTGCCTGTTTGCTCTGGCAATAGGGGTCGTCCAACAACGTAGTCGGTCGGGGACCCAGCAGCTGTCGTCGGTCCTCGTGTATCTACAAGGAGAAGAGGGGGAAGAAAACAGTAAAACCACGGCAATGATGCAACAGGTATGCAGGACAATGTCTAAACGAGGGCCCGGTGATATGACGCCTAACTCAAACGAATCTTAGTTAATTTAGGAATTTATTCGGATTATTTAATTCGGGTTGGACACTATTCTGTTAGCGAAATCGGGTCTATTAGGTTCAACGTTCTCATGAGTTGCGGGCGTCGACGGGAATACAGAGGGCATCCGGGGTTCTATCGTCGTCTGAGTAAGTTTCATGTAGTAGAAAATATTTTCATCGGAGTTAGGGTTTATGTTAATATGATTTCTAAAAGGTGTTTATTAATTCTGAAATTGTATTTAAAATTAGTTAATTTCAACATTATCCGAAACCAGTGCTGAGATGACACAGCCTGACCTCATGGCTGATGTCACGGTGTATTAGTTAATTACTAATTAACAATTAACTAAAACGAATTAATTAATTTAAATAGTCTATAGGGTTAATTAATCCTAATATTAACTAATTAATTATTTTATTTATTTTCATTTTTTCATTTCTAAAATCGTTTCTTGGCCCGTGGGCCCGTTCGGTCAGTGGGTCAAGGGGCAGTAGGCCCCACCTGTCTGTGGAACCGAACAGGAAAAAAGGCGGGGGCGGGCGCGCGGGCGCGGCCAGGCACGCGATGGGGCGCGCGCGCACGCACTGGCCTAGGCCAGGGTGCGGTGGCCCGGCTGGGGGTGTCGCGTAGGGCCAGAGGCCGGAGCGGGCGCGCGCGCGTGCCGGTGGGAGGGCGCCGCGTGAGGAGTCGTCTGGGTCCGGCGAGGCGCGGCGTGCGCGTGCGGCGGCGCCGGCACTGCAGCGGCTCGGTGAGTCGTTGGATTCTGGCGGACGCGCGTGAGCGTTTGCCGGGCGTGGGTCAGGATCTGTTTTCTGGGCCTCCCGAACCATTTTCAGTGACGGGTCACAGCGGCTCGACTCGTGGAGGGGGGTCGGCGACGGGGTGAGGCGGTCGGGCGGCGGTCGAGCGCGAGGAGTGGGCTGGGGGGAGGCCGGAGACGACGGGTCGACGGAGGCCGGCGTCGGTGGAGTCCGGCGAGGTCCAAGGGCGGCACGGCGGTCCGCCGACCGCGGCGGGAGACGAGGCGAGAGGAGGCGGGGCGAGGTTTGGGCGCGTGCGTGCGCGAGCGCGCTGGGCGGTCGGGCCCGAGCGAGGGCAACGTCGGGACGAGGTCGGCGAGGGGAGGGAGAGGCGGTGCGGACGGCGCCGGAGGGGAAGCAGACCGGCGGGGGGGGAGCGCTCCGGCCAGGTGGCGTCCAACGGCGACGGGCGACGTCGGCGGCGTCGGCCCGATCCAGTTTCTGGATCGGGGGAGGGGGGGAGGATGAGCGAGGGGGGTGTCGGTGGGAGAGGATAGGGTTGGGGGGGGTGAGTGGATAAGGGAGTGGGGGTGGGCCGCAGCTGGCCGGCCTGGGCTAGCTGGCCATTCGGCCCAGGGAGAGGAGGGGGTCTTCCTTTTCTGTTTCTTTTGCTTTTCTTTATTTTCTTTTCTCTACTGTTAAATGTTTAGGCCCCAAAGGTTTTGTAAAATGTGTGACCTATTTCATAAATACTAGTGCATTATTCCTTACACCTAAAATTAGTTTGGACAAAACATTAATTCCATATTTATTTCAGATTATACAATGGTTACTAAATATTATCTTTATCCACTGTTTGAGGTTGTTCGAGTCACTTATCCAATTCCAATGATGTTGGTTCAATTTAGAATAGCCTCTGGAATATTTGTTATTTATCTGACATTTTTGTTTCTATGTGCACAACTTTTATATTCCAATTTCATTTAAATTTGAATTTGACTTAGGAGTTGAAATGCATATGATGCTAATGATGATTATGCACTATTAATGTGATGCACTGGCCTCATCAAAGGGTGATCACTGTAGCTAATACAGGGGGTGTACAAATCTCCTCCACTACGAAGCTCGTCCCGAGATTTAGGAGGTAGAAAGAAACAAAGCGGGGTATTCATCGCGAAGACGATCCTCGCGTTCCAAGTGCTTCATCCCAGAATGGTTTGACCACTGAAACCTGAGGAACTTGATAACCTTCTGCGTGTGCGACGACGTCAGCTTGATCAAGAATACGATGGGATATTCTGGATATGACAGATCTTCCTGTAATTCAAGCACTTCACGATCCACAGCTCTAATGGATCCTTGAAGCAGCGGCGGAGTTGGGATACATGAAAGACGTCAGTAATTGAGAAAGGTTTGCGGCAATTTCAACTGATATGCCACTCTACACGCCTTTCAAGAACAGTGAAAGGACCAATATAGCGAGGACTCAGCTTGCCCTTGATCCCGAATCGGTGTTGGTACCTTTCAGTCGGTGTGACTCGAAGATAAGCCTTTTCGCCAGGTTGACAGACCATATCTTTGTGTTTGCGGTCATACTGACTCTTTTGACGTGACTGAGCAGTCTTCAAATGCTCGCGGACAACGCGAACTTGATCTTCGGCAAGTTGGATAATATCCGGACCGAAGAGTGGACGTTCCCCAGTTTCTGACCAATTCAGAGGGTTCGGCCTTTCGTCCGTACATACTTCGAAGGGGGCCATCTCAGACTGGCTTGATAGCTGTTATTGTAAGAGAATTCGGGCATTGGGAGAGATTCTTCCCATTTCCTTCTAAAGGATATGACACAGCTCGAAGCATGTCTTCGAGAACTGGTTTGACTCGTTCAACTTGTCCTTGAGACTGAGGGGTGAAAAGCGTGCTTAAGGACAGATGAGTTCCCATAGCTTCTTGGAAACTTGCCCAGAATCTTGAAGTGAATAAGCTGCCACGGTCTGAACTGATAACCAGTGGAATACCGTGAAGTGGAAACAATTCTGGACATGTAGAGAGTTGCGAGCTGACTAGCAGTGATTGTCTCTTTGACGGCTAGAAAATGTGCAACTTTGGAAAATCGGTCAATGACGACAAGAATAGCATCATTACCTTCTGTGATTTGGGGAAACCCAGTGATAAAGTCCATTTCATCACATGGTCCATTTCCATCAGGAACAGCAATTGGTTGCAGAGTTCCGGCGGGCCTTTGATGTTCTGCTTTGACGCGACGGCAACACAATTCATTCAGCAACAAGCGAGCAATGTCTTGCTTCATGTTTGACCACCAGAATCTTTGACGGATGTCTGGTACATCTTGGTACTGCGCGGATGAATAGACAACGGAGGTGTCTTAGCTTCTTGCATGACCTCTGAGTCATACCCAGGTTACCTTTAGAGGGGACCACTAGATGACTTTGAAGAACAAGGTGCCAGATCATCAATTGAAGAACGAAGGCCTTCCTTCAGCGAGATAGCGCTTAATCTTGTGGGCTTGAGAGTCATAAACCCTGCAGCGTCTTGAGCTGTCCACGAGTCTGGTTTAGCAACCAGGGTATTAAGAGAACCCTGGGAAACAACGTGGAGGTTCATTTTGTAGGAACTTCAGGAGGGGGAGCGAGTGCTCCAGAGGAACAATGTGGAGATTCAGCTTTCTGAATTCTTCAATAAGCGAACGTTGAACTCGTGAAAATGGAGGTGACTGCAATAAGACTTGCGGCTCAAGGCACGGCCATTACATTAGCCTTGCAGGGGTATAAGAATACCCAGTTAAAACAACTCCGCTATGGTCTCCATCCATCTCTGTTGAAGCAGGTTCAGGTCTGGCTGACGTGAACAGATACTTCAGACTTTGATGATCGGTTGTAGATCTCGCAAACGATTACCGAGAAGGGTAATGTCCACTGTTGTGCATGGATGACGGCAGCAAGCTCGAGGTTCACGTACTGGGTAATTCTTCGTGCGGACGCAATTGACGCGAAGCATAAGCAATACTCTGGGTCTTGCATTAGGACCCGCTAATCCTTGACGGGATGCATCACAATAGATGACAAAATCCTTCTGGGAACAGGAGGGGCAAGCACTGGGGCAGAAGTCAGTCTTGTCTTGAGCGTCTGGAAACTTTCCTGACACTTTTCCGTCCAATCGAACTTGACGCCTTGATGAAGCAGGTTAGTCAGGGGCTTGGCGATCTGGAGAAGTTCTCGACAAATCGACGGCAATAGCTGGCGAGTCCGAGAACTTCGAACTTGCTTGACGTTCTTGGAGGAGCCAATCAGAGAATAGCCTGAACTCTCGCGTTGACGGCAATACCACCTGGAGATGACATGCCCCAAGGTATATGTTACTTCGGGAAGCCAGAATTCACACTTGGAAAATAGCATATAGTTGATGCTCCCGAAGTTTTCCAGAACAAGTCGAAGATGTTCAAGCAGTTCTCTTTGTCTTGGAGTATACTAGGATATCAATCCAGGTAAACACGACGAACTTGTCAAGGTATTCCATGAATATATAATTCATCAGGCGGGAGAATGTGGCGGGGAGCATTGGTTTAAGCCGAATGACATGACAAGTGTACTCGTATGAGCCATATCGAGTAAGCGAAGGCGGTCTTGGGATACCTCTTCACGAACAGATCTGGTGGTAACCAACCTTAAGTCGAGTTTAGAGAACACTGATGAACCCGCCAGTTGATCATACAGACGTTTATCCGAGGAAGGGGATATTTGTTTCTGGAAGTTGCTTGGTGATAGGACGGTAATCTTGGACCAATCGGTTTGATCCATCCTTCTTCCTGACAAAGAGAGAAGGTCTCCCAAGCAGAGGAACTGGGCGATGAAACCCTTACGAAGTGAAGCGTCGATTTCCTCCTTAGTTCAAGGAGTTCATGCGGCGGCATCTTGTAGGGTCGCTTGCGATAGGAGTGGTGCCTGGTTTCAAGTCGATGACAAATTCGACAGCTCGAGCAGGGGGTATCCCTAGTTCATTCTGGGAAAAACACCTTGGAATCGCGAACAACTGGAATGTTCTCGATGGCTTCAAGTGGTGATGCGTTTTAAAGCATGGCAAAGCCGTCGTCCTCGGATATTTGGATAAGGTTGGTTATGGAATTGCCTGGTAGCTTTTATTCATCAGAAGGGTGTAGAAGAGGACGATCTTCGTGGCGCAAAACTATAGAAGCATATGCGCTTTCAACCAATCCATTCGAGAATGAGGTCGATACTACAAGACTTAGTATGAAAGGGGAGGCGTGAAACTCGCCCTTCAATTTCAACGGTGACGGTCGTTGCTACCCATGGAGGTTGACATTGACCCAGGGGTGTGTATACTATTGCAGGTTTCATGACCTCACATTTAATGTCGTGTTTGTATGCAAATTCTTCGGACATGAATGAATGCGATGCTCCGAATCAAATAAACAGGAAGCGGGTACTGAATTAACAAGGAGAGTACCCATCACGGTGGCAGGGCTGGTGGTTGAGCTCATTGAAATCGTTGTGGTTGGCCTGAATACGCCCATAAGACTTGCATTGTTGTTGCGAGGCTGATTGTTCCTACGGCCAGTTGCAGGAAGTGCCAGTGGTTCTGGTTCTGAATGCATTCTGGAAAAAATGACCTGGTCGCCCACACTTGTAGCACAGACTATCATTGGGATTGGGAGCAGGAGCTCGGTGGTGGTGGAGCTGGAAGTCCTGGCTGCCTAGGTGGTGGAGGCAGACGCGGTGCAGTATAGGACTGTCGTTGGAGCAGGTGCAGCTGGACGGTACACGCTGTTTGGAATCCAGATCCGACGCTTCTGTGCAGGCTGGCTCGAAGATGAACCGGTGTCACGGTTGCCGCTAAGAGATCCCTGGTGGTCTGCAGACCAGTCTCGACCTGGATAGCTTGTTCACCAAGATGGAGAAGAAATTATCAAATTCATGCCAAGGAGCGGCTAGCTTGATGTCAGCTTGAAGTCTTCGCGAAACCTTTCCTGACGGCGAGCCTCAGTGGGAATGTTCTTCAGCATAGCGGGTATCATCCCAGAAACTCCCGCTGATAAGCTTCCATGTCTTGTTGCCCTGGGTTAGGTTGCGAACTCTTGCTTCTTCCGGTCCATGATTCCCTGAGGAATGAAACGGGACGGAAGGCAGCTTGGAAATCCGGCCAAGTGATGACTGTGCACAGCTGGTTGAGTGCGCCTGTGGCTGTCCACCCATTGAGCAGCGGGGCCCTTGAGAAAGAAGGAGGCGAAGGTGAAATAGTTTGCAGGGCAACGCCACCAGATTCCACTCATAGGTGATTTCGGAAAGCCAGTCATCCGCATCCAGGGGCTGAGTTGAGCCGCGGTAGACGGTTGGTGAGGCGCATAAAGTCCTGCAGGGTCCCTGGGCCTGGATACTGGTTCATATTGGGACGAGGAAACTGATCCATGATCCCTTGCATGAACTGACATTGCAGTTTCAAATTGCGCATCATTCCAGCCATATAGTTCGGCGGTGGTGGATCGTTGGCACCACGGCCACGACCACGACCAGCGGGTCTAACCATCCTCTAAATTACAACAGGGGGTAGTTTAGTAAAAGCAAGCGCGAGTGCTTAGTGACAAGCATGATGTAACTCGACAATAGTTTAAGCAGTGCATCAAATACATAAAAGTAGTCAATTAAGACATACATATCCTTACACAAAGTCAGGTACATGCGGACAGCATAACGGCGCAATTTCATAAACTGGACATGCTAGGCGGCGCGCAGGCATGCGGTAAGGAAGTACACACACGAGACATAGCAAAGGCTACATCAACGTCGGGGGAAAACTGGTGGGGCGAGGAATCTGCAAGTGAACAACACAGGGTGCCCTCGATAAAGGATCCTGTAAGCAGAACCTGGCCCACATCTCGAAGCAAGGGGGGAAATTTCAGAACTCGGTGGATGTGATCACGAGACCCTAAGTGTCGGCGTTAGTAAAATTCATTTAACCCGAGTAGAAGAGAGATCAGAGTCCCAGAGTATAGACGAGGAATAAAGATCCTAATACCACCCAGTTGGGCGATGTGGGCCGTAAGCCCACAGCCAAGTTAGTAAAACGGTTTTCTTTGTCTAGACTCAACTTCGGCCAAGGAATTGGAAAGGGGGATTCCTACAGGCAGTCGGCTCGATACCAACTTGTGACGCCCCGTTTCAATCGTACACAAATCATGCACGCAAACGTGTACGATCAAGATCAGGGACTACGGGAAGATATCACAACACAACTCTAAAACATAATAAGTCATACAAGCATCATAATACAAGCCAGGGGCCACGAGGGCTCGAATACAAATGCTCGATCATAGACGAGTCAGCGGAAGCAACAATATCTGAGTACAGACATAGGTTAAACAAGGTGCCATAAGATGGCTAGCACAAACAGGGATACAACAGATCGAACAGGCGCAGGGCTCCTGCCTGGGATCCTCCTAACTACTCCTGGTCGTCGGCGTCCTGGACGTAGTAGTAGGCTCCGCCCTGGTGGGTAGTAGTCGTCGAAGGTGGCGTCTGGCTCCTGGCTCCAACATCTGGTTGCGACAACCAGCAAGAAGGGAAAGGGGGAAAGGAGGGGGAAAGCAACGTGAGTACTCATCCAAAGTACTCGCAAGCAATGATCTATACTACATATGCATGGTATATGTGTAAAGAGGCAATATCGGTGGACTGAACTGCAGAATGCCAGAATAAGAGGGGGATAGCTGGTCCTGTGCGAAGACTACGCTTCTGGCAGCCTCCATCTTGAAGCAATAGAAAGAGATTAGTTGGAAGTTAACCAAGCAACACGTATAGCATATCCTACCCGTCGATCCTCTCATCGCCACATGCGAGGAGAGCGACCACCGGTTATAACTGTCACTTTAAGGTGTGTTTTATTAAGTATCCATTTCTAGTTGTCATGAGGTCGGAATACAACTCCGGGTCGACCTTTACACGAGGGACACGGCTATTCGAATAGATAAACTTCCCTGCAGGGGTGCACCACATATTCCCCAACACGTTCGATCCCCTTTGGCCGGACACACTTTCCTGGGTCATGCCCGGCCTGGAAGATCCACACGTCGCAGCCCCACCTAGGCTCAACAGAGAGGTCAGCAGCCCGGACTAATCCTAGGCACTCTGGGGTCTGGGCCATCGCCCAGTGCGCTCCTGCACGTTGCGTACGCGGCCGCGAGCAGACCTAGCAACCCACACGATCACGGCGGTTACGTTATCGCGGTCCAACACGGCGCGCGCCCGCTCAGTCGCTGACGTCAAGAAGGCTTCAGCTGATACCAGCACGCCGGGTATACCCATAACTTCTCCCGCGTAGTTGGTTAGGCGTATAGGCCAGTGGCCAGACTCAGATCAAATATCCAATCTCGTTAAACGTGTTATTATGAGATCACCGCGGACGACGACCAGGGCCAGGCCCACCTCTCTCCTAGGTGGTCACAACCTGCCCTGCCGCTCCACAACAAAGAGTCACTTAGGGGGCCGTCGAGGAGGCCAATCCTTTCAGCCCCCATTCGTGAATCACCTGCGGGTGCTCCTCGAGCCGACCCGACTTTAATATCCATCTGATGTCACATGTAATAAGTAGTTACATTCCGCAATCGCCACCAGTGGCGAGCATGGCCCAATAATGTAGCATAGCAGACAGACGAGAATGTAGGGCCACTGATGACAAACTAGCATCCTACACTAGGCATTTAGGATTGCAGGTAAGGTATCAACAACAGTAGCAACAATGAGGCTATGCAAGCAGAATAGGATTAACCGAAAGCAGTAACAGGCTAAACTACTCTAATGCAAGCAGTATAGAGAAGAATAGGCGATATCTGGTGATCAAGGGGGGGGCTTGCCTGGTTCTCTGGCAAGTAGGGGTCGTCAACACGTAGTCGGTCGGGGCACCAGCAGCTGCGTCGGTCTCGTAGTCTACCGAAGAGAAGAGGGGGAAGAAACAGTAAAAGACGGCAATGATGCAACAGGGATGCAGGACATGTCTAAACGCAGGGCCAGGGTGATATACAGCCTAACTAAGCGATTTAGTTAATTTAGGAATTTATTCGGATTTATTTAATTAGGGTTGGACACTATTCATTTATCGAAATCGGTCTAATTGTTCAACGTTCTCATAGTTGGCGGGCGTCTGACGGGGAATACAGAGGGCGTATCCGGATCGTATCGTCGTTCTGAGCAGTTTCATGTATAAAATATTTTCATCGGAGTACGGTTTATTAATATATTTTCTAAAGTTTTATTATTTCTGAATAATTAATTATTTAATTCAACATTATCCGAAACAGTGCTGATGATGACATCAGCCTGACCTCATGCTGATGTGCGGTTAATTAGTTAATTACTAATTAACAATTAACTAACTAATTAATTAATTAATTAGTCTGATAGGGTAATTAACCTAACTATAACTACATTAATTATTTATTTATTTTTATTTTTATTTTCTTAAAATCGTTTCTGGGCCGTGGGCCCGTTCGGTCAGTGGTCAGGGCATTAGGCCCCACCTGTCTGTGGCCGAACGGCCCACAGCGGCCGACGGGCGGTCGGGGGACGCGGCCAGGCAGTGGGCGCGGCGAAGACTGGCGAGGCAAGGGTGCGGTGGCCGGCCGGGTGTGGTGGCGAGGGCCAGAGGCCGGAGCGGGGCGCGCGTCCGTGGCGGTGGAGAGGCGGCCGGGAGGAGGACGTGGGGACCGGCGACCGGCGTGCGGCGTGGCGGCGGGCGCGCGCGCGGCAGAGGGCGCGCGGTGACGTGGATGCGGGGCGGCGCGCGTGCGCGTGGAGGGCAGGGGAGGGGGAGGCTTGGGGCCTCACCGAGTTTGCGGGACGGGGCAGCGGGCTCGAGCAGTGTGAGGGGGGTCGCGACGGGTCGAGGCGGTGCTCGGCGTCGAGCGCGAGGAGGGCTCGGGGTGGAGGCGGAGACGACGGTCGACGGGGAGGCGGCGTCGGTGGAGTCCGGGCTAGGCGCGAGGTCCAGGGCGACGGCGGTCCGCGACGGCGTCGGGACGAGGCGGAGCGGGGGCGCGGTCTGGGTCTGGCGAGCGAGCTGGGATCTCCGGTCCGAGCGAGGGCACGTCGGGGACGAGGTCGCCGGCGGGAGGGAGAGGCGGTGCCGGACGGCGCCGGAGGGGGAACGCGACCGGCGGGGGGGGGGGAGCGCTCCGGCGAGGTGGCGTCCCAACGGCGACGGGCGACGTCGGCGGCGTCGCCCGATCCAGTTTCTGGATCGGGAGGGGGGGAGGAGTGAGCGAGGGTGTCGGTGGGAGTGGATAGGTTGGGGGTGAGTGGATAAGGGAGTGGGGGTGGGCTGCAGTGGGCCGGCCTGTGGCTAGCTGGGCATTCGGCCCAGGAGAGGAGGGGGTCTTTCCTTTCTGTTTCTTTTTTCTTTTCTTTATTTTCTTTCTCTATGTTAAATGTTTAGGCCCCAAATGGTTTTTGTAAAAAGTGTGACCTCTTTCTAATACCAGTGCATTATTCCTTAACACCTAAAATTAGTTGGACAAAACATAATTCCATATTTATTTCAGATTAATAAATGGTTACTAAATATTATCTTTATCCACTGTTTTGAGGTTGTTCGAGTCACTTTATCCAATTCCAATGATGTTGGTTTCAATTTTAGAATAGCCTCTGGAATATTGTTATTTATCTGACATTTTAGTTTCATGTTGGACAACTTTTATATTCCACTTTCATTTAATTTGAATTTGACTTAGGAGTTTGAAATGCAATATGATGCTAATGATGATTATGCACTATTAATCATGATGACATGGCCCTCATCAAAAGGGGATCACGTAGCTTAATACAGGGGGTGTTACATATTTCCATCTTTATTCCCCTAGAGCCTTCCAGCTGTTCCTAAACCGCTCCAGTCGGAGCACGTTATCATTCTTGTTGTTCTGAGTGAATTCCCTCGGTATGATCATTCTTTCATCAGTTTGGTTCCCCGTTTCTTCTCTAGTCTGAGCCTAGCACACTATTCTACCTATCCATGGGTGTGGCTCGTAACACCTGATGACCAAACTATCTACGACACATCGAATCTCAACTTTAACAGCCAAAACTATGTTTTTTCATCCTGTAGTCCCTTTTAGAATTACTAAACGTCCTTTTTTGGGCCGAGATTTCTAGGAAGCTTTCTCATCGGGTTTGTGTGCAGTATTTCAAATCATAAGGACGTAAAATTGAAGTTATTCCATCTTTATTCCCTAGAGCCTTCCAGCAGTTCCTAAACCGCTCCAGTCGGAGCACGTCCATTCTTGTTAGTTCTGAGTGAATTCCTCTGTTATGATAATTCTTTCATCAGTTGTTCCCCGTTTCTTCTCTAGTCTGAGCCTAGCACACTATTCTAGCTATCCATGTGTGGCTCGTAACACCTATTGACAAACGGATCTACGCACCCATCGAATCTCAAACTTTCATAGCCAAAACTTTGGTTTTTCATTCCGTAGTCCCTTTTAGAATTACAAACGTCCTTTTTTGTGTCGAGATTCCAGGAACGCTTTCTCGGGGTTTGTGTGCACGTATTTCAAATCATACGGACCTAAAAATTAGAATCATTCCATCTTTATTCCCCTAGAGCCTTCCAGCATTCCTAAACCGCTCAATTCGGAGCACGTTTCATTATTGTAGTTCTAAGTGAATTCCCTGTTATGATCGTTGTTTTCATCAGTTTGTTCCCGTTTCTTCTCTAGTCTGAGCCTAGCACACTATTCTATCTTTAGCTATCCATGGGTGTGGCTCGTAACACCTAATGACCAAACGGATTTTAGGTGTCCCTTTTAGAATTACTAAACGTCCTTTTTTGGGCCGAGATTTCCTAGGAACCTTTCTCGGGGTTTGTGTCACGTATTTCAAATCATATGGACCTAAATTTAGAAATCATTCCATCTTTATTCCCCTAGAGCCTTCCAGTGTTCCTAAACTGCTCCAGTCGGAGCACGTTATCATTCTTGTTAGTTCTGAGTGAATTCCCTCGGTATGATATTCTTTCATTAGTTTGTTCCCCGTTTCTTCTCTAGTCTGAGCCTAGCACACTATTCTAGCTATCCATGGTGTGGTGGTAACACACCTGATGACCAAACGGATCTACGGCACCTTGAATCTCAAACTTTAACTGCCAAAACTTTTGTTTTTCATCCTGTTAGTCCCTTTTAGATTACTACATGTCCTTTTTTGGCCGAGATTTCCAGGAACCTTTCTCGCGTTTGTGTGAATGTATTTCGATCATACGGACGTAAAAATTAGAAATCATTCCACTTTATTCCCTAGAGCCTTCCAGTCAGTTCCTAAACCGCTCCAGTCGAGCATGTTATCATTCTGTTAGTTCTGAGTGAATTCCCTCAGTATGATAATTCTTTCATCAGTTTGTTCCCCGTTTCGTCTATAGTCTGAGCCTAGCACACTATTCTAGCATCCATGGGTGTGGGCCGTAACACCTGCTGACCAAACTAATCTTGCACCAACGAATCTCAAACTTTAACTGCCAAAACTTTTGTTTTCATCCTTAGTCCCTTTTAGAATTACTAAACGTCCTTTTTGGGCCGAGATTTCCGGAACGCTTTCTCGGGGGTTTGTGTGCACGTATTTCAAACCATACGGACCTAAAAAATAGAAATCATTCCATCTTTTCCCCTAGAGCCTTCCAGCAGTTCCTAACCGCTCCAGTAGGAGCACGTTATCATTCTTGTTAGTTCTGAGTGAATTCCTCGGTATGATAATTCTTTCATCAGTTTGTTCCCGTTTCTTCTATAGTCTGAGCCTAGCACACTATTCTAGCTATCCATGGTTGGGGCTCATAACATCTGATGACCAACTGATCTACGGCACCATCGAATCTCAAACTTAAACTGCAAAACTTTTGTTTTTCATCCTGTAGTCCCTTTTAGAATTACTAACGTCTTTTTTGGTCCGAGATTTCCAGGAACGCTTTCTTGGGGTTTGTGCACGTATTTCAAACCATACAGACCTAAAAATTAGAAATCATTCCTCTTTATTCCCCTAGAGCCTTCAGCAGTTCCTAAACCGCTCCAGTCGAAGACTTTATCATTCTTGTTAGTTCTGAGTGAATTCCCTCGGTATAAATTATTTCTCAGTTTGTTCCCCGCTTCTTCTCTAGTCTGAGCCTAGCACACTATTCTAGCGATCCATGGGTGTGGCTGTAACACCTAATGACCAAACGATCTATGGCACCATTGAATCTCAAACTTTAACTGCCAAAACTTTTGTTTTTTCATCCTGTAGTCCCTTTTAGAATTACTAAACGTCCTTTTTTGTGCCGAGATTTCCAGGAAGCTTTCTCGGGGTTTGTGTGCACGTATTTCCAACCATATAGACCTAAAAATTAGAAATCATTCCATCTTTATCCCTAGAGCCTTCCAGCTGTCCTAAACCGCTCCAGTCGGAGCACGTTATCATTCTGTTAGTTTCTGAGTGAATTCCCTCGGTATGATCATTCTTTCATCAGTTTGTTCCCCGTTTCTTCTCTAGTCTGAGCCTAGCACACTATTCTAGCTATCCATGGGTGTGCTCGTAACACCTGATGACCAAACGATCTACGGCACCATCGAATCTCAAACTTTACAGCCAAAACTATTGTTTTTCATCCTGTAGTCCCTTTTAGAATTACTAAACGTCCTTTTGGGGCCGAGATTTCTAGGAATGCTTTCTCAGGGTTTGTGTGCACGTATTTCAAATCATAAGGCGTAAAAATTAGAAGTTATTCCATCTTTATCCCCTAGAGCCTTCCAGCATTCCTAAACGCTCCAGTCGGAGACAGTTATCATTCTGTTAGTTCTGATTGAATTCCCTCGGTATGATAATTCTTTCATCGATTTTGTCCCCGTTTCTTCTCTAGTCTGAGCCTAGCACACTATTCTAGCTATCCATGGTGTGGCTCGTAACACCTAATGACCAAACGGATCTACGGCACCATCGAATCTCAAACTTAATAGCCAAAACTTTTGTTTTTCATTCCGTAGTCCCTTTTAGAATTACTAAACGTCCTTTTTGTGTCGAGATTTCCAGGAATGCTTTCTCGGGGTTTGTGTTCGTATTTCAAATCATACGGACCAAAAAATTAGAATATTCCATATTAATTCCCCTAGAGCCTTCCAGCAGTTCCTAAACCCGCTCAATTCGGAGCACGTTATCATTATTGTTAGTTCTAAGTGAATTCCCTCGGTCTGATCGTTGTTTCATCATCGTTGTTCACCGTTTCTTCTCTGTCTGAGCCTGCACACTATTCTAGCTATCCAGGGGTGTGCTCGAACACCTAATGACCAAACGGATTAGTAGTCCCTTTTAGAATTACTAAACGTCCTTTTTTGGGCCAGATTCCTAGGAACTTTTCTCGGGGTTTGTGTGGCACATATTCAAATCTACGGACCTAAAAATTAGAAATCATTCCATCTTTATTCCCCTGAGCCTTCCAGCAGTTCCGAATTGCTCCAGTCGGAGCACGTTATCATTCTTGTTAGTTCTGAGTGATTCCCTCGGTATGATAATTCTTTCATCAGTTTGTTTCCCCGTTTCTTCTCTAGTCTGAGCCAGCACACTATTCTAGCTATCCATGGTGTGGTGGTAACACCTGATGACCAAACGGATCTACGGTACCATTAATCTCAACTTTAACTGCCAAAACTTTGTTTTTCATCCTGTAGTCCCTTTTGAATTACTAAACGTCCTTTTTTCTGGGCCAGATTTCCAGGAATGCTCTCGGGGTTTGTGTGCACTGTATTTCAACCATACGACCTAAAAATTAGAAATCATTCCATCTTTTCCCTAGAGCCTTCCAGCTGTTCCTAAACCGCTCCAGTCGGAGCACGTTATCATTCTTGTTAGTTCTGAGTGAATTCCCTCGGTATGATCATTCTTTCATCAGTTTGTTCCACGTTTCTTCTCTAGTCTGAGCCTAGCACACTATTCTAGCTATCCATGGGTGTGGCTCGTAACACCTGATGACCAAACTGATCTACGGCACCATCGAATCTCAAACTTTAACAGCAGAACATTTGTTTTTCATCCTGTAGTCCCTTTTAGAATTACAAACGTCCTTTTTGGGCCGAGATTTCTAGGAAGCTTTCTCAGGGTTTGTGTGCACGTATTTCAAATCATACGGACTAAAAATTAGAATTATTCCATCTTTATTCCCTAGAGCCTTCCAGCATTTCCAAACCGCTCCAGTCGGAGCACGTTATCATTCTTGTTAGTTCTGAGTGAATTCCCTCGGTTGATAATTCTTTCATCAGTTTGTTCCCCGTTTCTTCTCTTAGTCTGAGCCTAGCACACTATTCTAGCTATCCAGGGGTGTGCCGTAACACCTTGACCAAACGGATCTAGGCACCATCGAATCTCAAACTTTAATCAGCCAAACTTTTGTTTTTCATTCGTAGTCCCTTTTAGAATTACTAAACGTCCTTTTTTGGCGAGATTTCCAGAACGCTTTCTCGGGTTTGTGTTTCCGTATTCAAATCATACGGACCAAAAAATTAGAACTCATTCCATATTTATTCCTCTAGAGCCTTCCAGCAGTTCCTAAACCGCTCAATTCGGAGCACGTTATCATTATTGTTAGTTCTATGAATTCCCTCGGTATGATCGTTGTTTCAAATCAGTTTGTTCCCGTTTTCTTCTCAGTCTGAGCCTAGCACACTATTCTAGCTATCCATGGGTGTGGCTCGTAACACCTAATGACACAAACGGAATTTAGTAGTCCCTTTTAGAATTACTAAACGTCCTTTTTTGGGCCGAGATTCATAGGAACGCTTTCGTCGGGGTTTGTGTGCACGTATTTCAAATCATACGGACCTAAAAATTAGAAATCATTCCATCTTTATTCCCCTAGAGCCTTCCAGCAGTTCCTAAAGCTCCAGTCGAGCACGTTATCATCTTGTTAGTTTCTGAGTGAATTCCATCTTATCCCCTAGGAGCCTTCCAGCTTGGTCCTAAACCGATCAGTCGGAGCCGGATTAAATTAGAAATCATTCCATCTTTATTCCCCTAGAGCCTTCAGCAGTTCAAATGCCAGTCGGAGCACGTTCTATCATCTTGTTAGTTCTGAGTGAATTCCCTCGGTATGATAATTCTTCATCAGTTTGTTCCCCGTTTCTTCTTAGTCTGAGCCTAGCACAAATTCTAGCTATCCATGGTGTGGGGTGGTAACACCTGATGACCAAACGGATCTCGGACCATTGAATCTCAAACTTTAACTGCCAAAACTTTTGTTTTTCATCCTGTAGTCCCTTTTAGAATTACTAAACGTCCTTTTTGGCCGAGATTCCAGGAACGTTTCTCGGGTTTGTGTGCAGTATTTCTCATACGGACCTAAAAATTAGAAATATTCCATCTTTATTCCCCTAGAGCCTTCCAGCAGTTCTAAACCGCTCCAGTCGGAGCAGTTATTATTCTTGTTAGTTCTGAGTGAATTCCCTCGGTATGATATTCTTTCATCAGTTTGTTCCCGTTTCTCTTAGTCTAGCCTAGCACACTATTCTAGCTATCCATGGGTGTGGCTCGTAACACCTGTGACCAAACGATCTATGCACCATCGAATCTCAAACTTAATGCCAAAACTTTTGTTTTCATCCTGTAGTCCTTTTAGAATTACTAAACGTCCTTTTTGGGCCGAGATTTCCAGGAACGCTTTTCGGGGTTTGTGTGCAGTATTTCAAACAAGGACCTAAAAATTAGAAGTCATTTCCATCTTTATTCCTAGAGCCTTCAGCAGTTCCTAAACCGCTCCAGTGGAGCACGTTATCATTCTTGTTAGTTCTGAGTGAATTCCTCGGTATGATAATTCTTTCATAGTTTGTTCCCGTTTCTTCTAGTCTGAGCCAGCACACTATTCTAGCTATCCATGGGGTGGCTCGTAACACCTTGATGACCAAACGATCTACGGCACCATCGAATCTCAACTTTAACTGCAAAACTTTGTTTTCACCTGTAGGCCCTTTTAGAATTACTAAACGTCCTTTTTTGGGCGAGATTCAGGAGCTTTCTGGGGTTGTGTGCAGTATTTCAAACATACGGACCTAAAAATTAGAATCATTCCATCTTTATTCCTAGAGCCTTCCAGCAGTTCCTAAACCGCTCCA
This sequence comes from Thinopyrum elongatum, assembly GCA_011799875.1. NCBI lineage: Eukaryota > Viridiplantae > Streptophyta > Magnoliopsida > Poales > Poaceae > Thinopyrum > Thinopyrum elongatum. Next base: position 5,863,827 of record CM022302.1, on the reverse strand, counting down.
GTCGGAGCACGTTATCATTCTTGTTAGTCGAGAGATTCCCCGGTATGAATCTTTCATCAGTTTGTTCCCCGTTTCTTCTCTAGTTGAGCCTAGCACACTATTCTAGCTATCCATGGGTGTGGCTCGTAACACCTGATGACCAACGGATCTACGGCACCAGGATCTCAAACTTTAATGCCAAAACTATTGTTTTTCATCCTTAGTCCCTTTTAGAATTACTACGTCCTTTTTGTGCCGAGATTTCCAGGAACGCTTTCTGGGGTTTGTGTGCAGTATTTCAAATCATAGGACCTAAAATTAGATTATTCCACTTTATTCCCCTAGAGCCTTCCAGCTGTTCTAACCGCTCCAGTCGGAGCACGTTATCATTCTTGTTAGTTCTGAGTGAATTCCCTCGGGATGATAATTCTTTCATCAGTTTGTTCCCGTTTCTTCTCTAGTCTGAGCCTAGCACACTATTCTAGCTATCCATGGTGTGGGCTGAACACCGATGACCAAACGGATCTAAGGCACCATGAATCTCAAACTTTAAAGCCAAACTTTTGTTTTCATCCTGTAGTTCCTTTTAGAATTACTAAACGTCTTTTTTGGCGAGATTTCCAGGAACGCTTTCTCGGGGTTTGTGTGCACGTATTTCAAATCATACGGACTAAAAATTAGAAATCATTCCATCTTTATTCCCCTAGAGCCTTCCAGCATTCTAAACGCTCCAGTCGGAGAGTTATCATTTGTTAGTTCGAGTGAATTCCCTCGGTATGATAATTCTTTCATTAGTTTGTTCCCTTTCTTTCTAGTCTGAGCCTAGCACACTATTCTAGCTATCATGGGTGTGGCTCGTAACACCTGATGACCAAACTGATTACGGCACCATCGAATCTCAAAATTAACGCAAAACTTGTTTTTCATCCTGTAGTCCCTTTTAGAATTACTAAACGTCCTTTTTTGGGCGAGATTCTGGAAACGTTTTAGGGTTTGTTTGCACGTATTTCAAATCAAGGACCTAAAAATTAGATATCTCCATCTTTATTCGCTAGAGCCTTCCAATAGTTCCTAAACCGCTCCAGTGGAGCACGTTATCATCTTGTTAGTTTCTGAGTGAATTCCCTCGGTATGATAATTCTTTATTCAGTTTGTTCCCGTTTTTCTCTAGTCTGAGCCTAGACACTATTCTAGCTATCCATGGGTGTGGCTCGTAACACCTGATGACCAAACGGATCTGACACCATGAATCTCAAACTTTAACGCAAAACTTTTGTTTTCATCCTTTGTATCTTTTGATTAAACGTCCTTTTTTGGCCGAGATTTCCAGGAACGCTTTCTCGGGGTTTGTGTGCACGTATTTCAAATCATACGGACCTAAAAATTAGAAATCATTCCATCTTATTCCCTAGAGCCTCCTCAGAGTTCTAACCCTCAGTCCCGAGCCGTCCATCATTTCTGTTAGTTCTGAGTGAATTCCCTTGGTATGATAATTTTATCAGTTTGTTCCCCGTTTCTTCTATAGTCTGAGCCTAGCCTAGCACACTATTCTAGCTATCCATGGTTGTGGCTCATACACCTGAGACCAAACTGATCGGCACCATGAATCTCAAAATTAACTGCCAAAACTTTTGTTTTTCATCCTGTAGTCCTTAGAATTACTAAACGTCCTTTTTGTGCGAGATTTCCGGATACAGGAACTTTCTCGGGGTTTGTGTCAGTATTCAAACATAAGGACCTAAAAATTAGAAATCATTTCCATCTTTATTCCCCTAGAGACCTTCCAGCAGTTCTAAACCGCTCCAGTCGGAGCACGTTACATTCTTGTTAGTTCTGAGTGAATTCCCTGGATAATAATTTTCATCAGTTTGTTTCCCCTTCTTTTCTAGTCTGAGCCTAGCACACTTTTTAGCTATCCATGGGTGTGGCTCGTAACACCTGATGACCAAACGGATACGGCACCATCGAATCTCAAACTTTAACTGCCAAAAACTTTTGTTTTCATCCTGTAGTCCCTTTTAGAATTACTAAACGTCCTTTTTTGGCCGAGATTCCAGAACGCTTTCTGGGGTTTGTGTGCACGTATTTCAAATCATACGGACCTAAAAATTAGAAGTTATTCCATCTTTATTCCCCTAGAGCCTTCCAGCGTTCCTAAACCGCTCCAGTCGAGAACGTTATCATTCTTGTTAGTTCTGAGTGAATTCCCTCGGTATGATAATTCTTTCATGTTTGTTCCCCGTTTCTTTTAGTCTGAGCTAGCCACACACTATTCTAGCTATCCATGGTGGTGGTCTAACACCTGATGACCAAACGATCTTACGGCACCATCGAATCTCAACTTAACTGCCAAAACTTTTGTTTTTCATCCTGTAGTCCCTTTAGAATTACTAAACGTCCTTTGGGCCGAGATTTCCAGGAAGCTTTCTCGGGTTTGTGTGCATGTATTTCAAATCAGACCTAACTAAAAATTAGAAATCATTCCATCTTTTATTCCCCTAGAGCCTTCCAGCAGTTCCTAAACCACTCGTCGGAGAAGTTATCATCTTGTTAGTTCTAGTGAATTCCCTCGGTTAATATCTTTTTCATCGTTTGTTCCCCTTTCTTCTCTAGTCTGAGCCTAGACACACTTTTCAGCTATCCATGGGGTGTGGCTGTAACACCTGATGACCAAACAAAGGGACTACATAAATCCGTTTGGTCATTAGGTGTTACGAGCCACACCCATGGATAGCTAGAATAGTGTGCTAGGCTCAGACTAGAGAAGAAACGGTGAACAAACTGATGAAACAACGATCATACCGAGGGAATTCACTTAGAACTAACAATAATGATAACGTGCTCCGAATTGAGCGGTTTAGGAACTGCTGGAAGGCTCTAGAGGAATAAATATGGAATGAGTTCTAATTTTTTGGTCCGTATGATTTGAAATACGTAAACACAAACCCCGAGAAAGCGTTCCTGGAAATCTCGACACAAAAAAGGACGTTTAGTAATTCTAAAAGGGACTACGGAATGAAAAACAAAAGTTTTGGCTATTAAAGTTTGAGATTCGATGGTGCCGTAGATCCGTTTGGTCATTAGGTGTTACGAGCCACACCCATGGATAGCTAGAATAGTGTGCTAGGCTCAGACTAGAGAAGAAACGGGGAACAAACTGATGAAAGAATTATCATACCGAGGGAATTCACTCAGAACTAACAAGAATGATAACGTGCTCCGACTGGACGGTTTAGGAACTGCTGGAAGGCTCTAGGGGAATAAAGATGGAATAACTTCTAATTTTTACGTCCTTATGATTTGAAATACGTGCACACAAACCCTGAGAAAGCATTCCTAGAAATCTCGGCCCAAAAAAGGACGTTTAGTAATTCTAAAAGGGACTACAGGATGAAAAACAATAGTTTCTGCTGTTAAAGTTTGAGATTCGATGGTGCCGTAGATCAGTTTGGTCATCAGGTGTTACGAGCCACACCCATGGATAGCTAGAATAGTGTGCTAGGCTCAGACTAGAGAAGAAACGTGGAACAAACTGATGAAAGAATGATCATACCGAGGGAATTCACTCAGAACTAACAAGAATGATAACGTGCTCCGACTGGAGCGGTTTAGGAACAGCTGGAAGGCTCTAGGGGAATAAAGATGGAATGATTTCTAATTTTTAGGTCTGTATGGTTGGAAATACGTGCACACAAACCCCGAGAAAGCATTCCTGGAAATCTTGGCAGAAAAAAGGACGTTTAGTAATTCTAAAAGGGACTACAGGATGAAAAACAAAAGTTTTGGCAGTTAAAGTTTGAGATTCAATGGTACCGTAGATCCGTTTGGTCATCAGGTGTTACCACCCACACCATGGATAGCTAGAATAGTGTGCTAGGCTCAGACTAGAGAAGAAACGGGGAACAAACTGATGAAAGAATTATCATACCGAGGGAATTCACTCAGAACTAACAAGAATGATAACGTGCTCCGACTGGAGCAATTTCGGAACTGCTGGAAGGCTCTAGGGGAATAAAGATGGAATGATTTCTAATTTTTAGGTCCGTAAGATTTGAAATATGTGCACACAAACCCCGAGAAAGCGTTCCTAGGAATCTCGGCCCAAAAAAGGACGTTTAGTAATTCTAAAAGGGACTACATAAATCCGTTTGGTCATTAGGTGTTACGAGCCACACCCATGGATAGCTAGAATAGTGTGCTAGGCTCAGACTAGAGAAGAAACGGTGAACAAACTGATGAAACAACGATCAGACCGAGGGAATTCACTTAGAACTAACAATAATGATAACGTGCTCCGAATTGAGCGGTTTAGGAACTGCTGGAAGGCTCTAGGGGAATTAATATGGAATGAGTTCTAATTTTTTGGTCCGTATGATTTGAAATACGTAAACACAAACCCCGAGAAAGCATTCCTGGAAATCTCGACACAAAAAAGGACGTTTAGTAATTCTAAAAGGGACTACGGAATGAAAAACAAAAGTTTTGGCTATTAAAGTTTGAGATTCGATGGTGCCGTAGATCCGTTTGGTCATTAGGTGTTACGAGCCACACCCATGGATAGCTAGAATAGTGTGCTAGGCTCAGACTAGAGAAGAAACGGGGAACAAACTGATGAAAGAATTATCATACCGAGGGAATTCACTCAGAACTAACAAGAATGATAACGTGCTCCGACTGGAGCGGTTTAGGAACTGCTGGAAGGCTCTAGGGGAATAAAGATGGAATAACTTCTAATTTTTACGTCCTTATGATTTGAAATACGTGCACACAAACCCTGAGAAAGCATTCCTAGAAATCTCGGCCCAAAAAAGGACGTTTAGTAATTCTAAAAGGGACTACAGGATGAAAAACAATAGTTTCGGCTGTTAAAGTTTGAGATTCGATGGTGCCGTAGATCAGTTTGGTCATCAGGTGTTACGAGCCACACCCATGGATAGCTAGAATAGTGTGCTAGGCTCAGACTAGAGAAGAAACGGGGAACAAACTGATGAAAGAATGATCATACCGAGGGAATTCACTCAGAACTAACAAGAATGATAACGTGCTCCGACTGGAGCGGTTTAGGAACAGCTGGAAGGCTCTAGGGGAATAAAGATGGAATGATTTCTAATTTTTAGGTCTATATGGTTGGAAATACGTGCACACAAACCCCGAGAAAGCATTCCTGGAAATCTCGGCACAAAAAAGGACGTTTAGTAATTCTAAAAGGGACTACAGGATGAAAAACAAAAGTTTTGGCAGTTAAAGTTTGAGATTCAATGGTGCCATAGATCCGTTTGGTCATTAGGTGTTACGAGCCACACCCATGGATCGCTAGAATAGTGTGCTAGGCTCAGACTAGAGAAGAAGCGGGGAACAAACTGATGAAATAATTATCATACCGAGGGAATTCACTCAGAACTAACAAGAATGATAACGTGCTTCGACTGGAGCGGTTTAGGAACTGCTGGAAGGCTCTAGGGGAATAAAGATGGAATGATTTCTAATTTTTAGGTCTGTATGGTTTGAAATACGTGCACACATACCCCAAGAAAGCGTTCCTGGAAATCTCGGACCAAAAAATGACGTTTAGTAATTCTAAAAGGGACTACAGGATGAAAAACAAAAGTTTTGGCAGTTAAAGTTTGAGATTCGATGGTGCCGTAGATCAGTTTGGTCATCAGATGTTATGAGCCACACCCATGGATAGCTAGAATAGTGTGCTAGGCTCAGACTATAGAAGAAACGGGGAACAAACTGATGAAAGAATTATCATACCGAGGGAATTCACTCAGAACTAACAAGAATGATAACGTGCTCCTACTGGAGCGGTTTAGGAACTGCTGGAAGGCTCTAGGGGAATAAAGATGGAATGATTTCTAATTTTTAGGTCCGTATGGTTTGAAATACGTGCACACAAACCCCGAGAAAGCGTTCCTGGAAATCTCGGCCCCAAAAAGGACGTTTAGTAATTCTAAAAGGGACTACAGGATGAAAACAAAAGTTTTGGCAGTTAAAGTTTGAGATTCGTTGGTGCCATAGATTAGTTTGGTCAGCAGGTGTTACGAGCCACACCCATGGATAGCTAGAATAGTGTGCTAGGCTCAGACTATAGACGAAACGGGGAACAAACTGATGAAAGAATTATCATACTGAGGGAATTCACTCAGAACTAACAAGAATGATAACATGCTCCGACTGGAGCGGTTTAGGAACTGCTGGAAGGCTCTAGGGGAATAAAGTTGGAATGATTTCTAATTTTTACGTCCGTATGATCTGAAATACATTCACACAAACCGCGAGAAAGCGTTCCTGGAAATCTCGGCCAAAAAAAGGACATTTAGTAATTCTAAAAGGGACTACAGGATGAAAAACAAAAGTTTTGGCAGTTAAAGTTTGAGATTCAATGGTGCCGTAGATCCGTTTGGTCATCAGGTGTTACCACCCACACCATGGATAGCTAGAATAGTGTGCTAGGCTCAGACTAGAGAAGAAACGGGGAACAAACTAATGAAAGAATTATCATACCGAGGGAATTCACTCAGAACTAACAAGAATGATAACGTGCTCCGACTGGAGCAGTTTAGGAACTACTGGAAGGCTCTAGGGGAATAAAGATGGAATGATTTCTAATTTTTAGGTCCATATGATTTGAAATACGTGCACACAAACCCCGAGAAAGCGTTCCTAGGAATCTCGGCCCAAAAAAGGACGTTTAGTAATTCTAAAAGGGACTACATAAATCCGTTTGGTCATTAGGTGTTACGAGCCACACCCATGGATAGCTAGAATAGTGTGCTAGGCTCAGACTAGAGAAGAAACGGTGAACAAACTGATGAAACAACGATCATACCGAGGGAATTCACTTAGAACTAACAATAATGATAACGTGCTCCGAATTGAGCGGTTTAGGAATGCTGGAAGGCTCTAGGGGAATAAAGATGGAATGAGTTCTAATTTTTAGGTCCGTATGATTTGAAATACGTGCACACAAACCCCGAGAAAGCGTTCCTGGAAATCTCGACACAAAAAAGGACGTTTAGTAATTCTAAAAGGGACTACGGAATGAAAAACAAAAGTTTTGGCTATTAAAGTTTGAGATTCGATGGTGCCGTAGATCCGTTTGTTCAATAGGTGTTACGAGCCACACCCATGGATAGCTAGAATAGTGTGCTAGGCTCAGACTAGAGAAGAAACGGGGAACAAACTGATGAAAGAATTATCATACCGAGGGAATTCACTCAGAACTAACAAGAATGATAACGTGCTCCGACTGGAGCGGTTTAGGAACTGCTGGAAGGCTCTAGGGGAATAAAGATGGAATAACTTCTAATTTTTACGTCCTTATGATTTGAAATACGTGCACACAAACCCTGAGAAAGCATTCCTAGAAATCTCGGCCCAAAAAAGGACGTTTAGTAATTCTAAAAGGGACTACAGGATGAAAAACAATAGTTTTGGCTGTTAAAGTTTGAGATTCGATGGTGTCGTAGATCAGTTTGGTCATCAGGTGTTACGAGCCACACCCATGGATAGGTAGAATAGTGTGCTAGGCTCAGACTAGAGAAGAAACGGGGAACAAACTGATGAAAGAATGATCATACCGAGGGAATTCACTCAGAACTAACAAGAATGATAACGTGCTCCGACTGGAGCGGTTTAGGAACAGCTGGAAGGCTCTAGGGGAATAAAGATGGAATGATGTAACACCCCCTGTATTAAGCTACAGTGATCACCCTTTTGATGAGGCCATGTCATCATGATTAATAGTGCATAATCATCATTAGCATCATATTGCATTTCAACTCCTAAGTCAAATTCAAATTTAAATGAAAGTGGAATATAAAAGTTGTCCAACATAGAAACTAAAATGTCAGATAAATAACAAATATTCCAGAGGCTATTCTAAAATTGAAACCAACATCATTGGAATTGGATAAGTGACTCGAACAACCTCAAACAGTGGATAAAGATAATATTTAGTAACCATTTATTAAATCTGAAATAAATATGGAATTATGTTTTGTCCAAACTAATTTTAGGTGTTAAGGAATAATGCACTGGTATTTATGAAAGAGGTCACACTTTTTACAAAAACCATTTGGGGCCTAAACATTTAACAGTAGAGAAAAGAAAATAAAGAAAAGAAAAAGAAACAGAAAAGGAAAGACCCCCTCCTCTCCCTGGGCCGAATGGCCCAGCTAGCCACAGGCCGGCCCAGCTGCAGCCCACCCCCACTCCCCTTATCCACTCACCCCCAACCCTATCCACTCCCACCGACACCCCCTCGCTCACTCCTCCCCCCCTCCCGATCCAGAAACTGGATCGGGCCGACGCCGCCGACGTCGCCCGTCGCCGTTGGACGCCACCTCACCGGAGCGCTCCCCCCCCGCCGGTCTGCTTCCCCTCCGGCGCCGTCCGGCACCGCCTCTCCCTCCCCGCCGGCGACCTCGTCCCCGACGTGCCCTCGCTCGGGCCCGAGCCCAGCGCGCTCGCCCCGACGCGCCCGACCGCGCCCCGTCTCCGCCTCGTCTCCGACGCCGTCGCGGACCGCCGTCGCCCTTGGACCTCGCCGCCTCGCCGGACTCCACCGACGCCGGCCTCCCCGTCGACCCGTCGTCTCCGGCCTCCACCCCGAGCCCCTCCTCGCGCTCGACGCCGACGCCCCGCCTCGACCCCGTCGCCGACCCCCCTCCACGAGCTCGAGCCCGCTGCCCCGTCCCTGCAAATCTCGGTGAGGCCCCAAGCCTCCCCCTCCCCTGCCCCGTCCACGCGCACGCGCGCCGCCCCGCATCCACGCTCACCGCGCGCCCTCGCCGCGCGCGCCGCCCGCCCGCACGCCGCACGCCGGCGCCGGCCCCGAGCGCTCCTCCCCGCGGCCGCCTCTCCACCGGCCACGGCCGGCGCGCCCCGCTCCGGCCTCTGGCCCTCGCCACCACCCCCGGCCGGCCACCGCACCCTGGCCTCGGCCAGTGCGTGCGCGCGCGCCCACGCGTGCCTGGCCGCGCCCGCGCGCCCGCCCGCGCCCGTGTGGCCGTTCGGGCCACAGACAGGTGGGGCCTAATGCCCCTGACCCACTGACCGAACGGGCCCACGGCCCAGAAACGATTTTAAGAAAATAAAAATAAAAATAAATAAAATAATTAATTAGTTAATTAGTTAGGTTAATTAACCCTAATCAGACTAATTTAATTAATTAATTAGTTTAGTTAATTGTTAATTAGTAATTAACTTAATTAACCGCTGACATCAGCATGAGGTCAGGCTGATGTCATCATCAGCACTGTTTCGGATAATGTTGAATTAAATAATTAATTAAATTTCAGAAATTAATAAAAACTTTAGAAAATCATATTAAATAAACCGTAACTCCGATGAAAATATTTTATACATGAAACTTGCTCAGAACGACGATACGAATCCGGATACGCCCTCTGTATTCCCGTCAGACGCCCGCAACTATGAGAACGTTGAACAATTAGACCGATTTCGATAAATGAATAGTGTCCAACCCTAATTAAATAAATCCGAATAAATTCCTAAATTAACTAAATCGCTTAGTTAGGCTGTATATCACCCTGGCCCTGCGTTTAGACATGTCCTGCATCCCTGTTGCATCATTGCCGTCTGTTTACTGTTTCTTCCCCCTCTTCTCTTCGGTAGACTACGAGACCGACGCAGCTGCTGGTGCCCCGACCGACTACGTTGTTGACGACCCCTACTTGCCAGAGCAACCAGGCAAGCCCCCCCCTTGATCACCAGATATCGCCTATTCTTCTCTATACTGCTTGCATTAGAGTAGTTTAGCCTGTTACTGCTTTCGGTTAATCCTATTCTGCTGCATAGCCTGTCATTGTTGCTACTGTTGTTGATACCTTACCTGCAATCCTAAATGCCTAGTGTAGGATGCTAGTTTGTCATCAGTGGCCCTACATTCTCGTCTGTCTGCTATGCTACATTATTGGGCCATGCTCGCCACGGGTGGCGATTGCGGATATGTATACTACTTATTACATGTGACATCAGATGGATATTAAAGTCGGGTCGGCTCGAGGAGCACCCGCAGGTGATTCACGAATGGGGGCTGAAAGGATTGGCCTCCTCGACGGCCCCCTAAGTGACTCTTTGTTGTGGAGCGGCAGGGCAGGTTGTGACCACCTAGGAGAGAGGTGGGCCTGGCCCTGGTCGTCGTCCGCGGTGATCTCATAATAACACGTTTAACGAGATTGGATATTTGATCTGAGTCTGGCCACTGGCCTATACGCACTAACCAACTACGCGGGAGAAGTTATGGGTATCCCGGCGTCGTGGTATCAGCTGAAGCCTTCTTGACGTCAGCGACTGAGCGGCGCGCGCCGTGTTGGACCGCGATAACGTAACCGCCGTGATCGTGTGGGTTGCTAGGTCTGCTCGCGGCCGCGTACGCAACGTGCAGGAGCGCACTGGGCGATGGGCCCAGACCCCAGAGTGCCTAGGATTAGTCCGGCGTGCTGACCTCTCTGTTGAGCCTAGGTGGGGCTGCGACGTGTGGATCTTCCGAGGCCGGGCATGACCCAGGAAAGTGTGTCCGGCCAAAGGGGATCGAACGTGTTGGGGAATATGTGGTGCACCCCTGCAGGGAAGTTTATCTATTCGAATAGCCGTGTCCCTCGGTAAAAGGTCGACCCGGAGTTGTATTCCGACCTCATGACAACTAGAAATGGATACTTAATAAAACACACCCTTACAAGTGACAGTTATAACCCGGTGGTCGCTCTCTCGCATGGTGGCGATGAGAGGATCGACGGGTAGGATTATGCTATACGTTGTTGCTTGGTTAACTTCCAACTAATCTCTTCTATTGCTTCAAGATGGAGGCTGCCAGAAGCGTAGTCTTCGACAGGACCAGCTATCCCCCTCTTATTCTGGCATTCTGCAGTTCAGTCCACCGATATTGCCTCTTTACACATATACCATGCATATGTAGTATAGATCATTGCTTGCGAGTACTTTGGATGAGTACTCACGGTTGCTTTCCCCCTCCTTTCCCCCTTTCCCTTCTTGCTGGTTGTCGCAACCAGATGTTGGAGCCCAGGAGCCAGACGCCACCTTCGACGACTACTACCACCAGGGCGGAGCCTACTACTACGTCCAGGACGCCGACGACCAGGAGTAGTTAGGAGGATCCCAGGCAGGAGGCCCTGCGCCTGTTCGATCTGTTGTATCCCTGTTTGTGCTAGCCATCTTATGGCACCTTGTTTAACCTATGTCTGTACTCAGATATTGTTGCTTCCGCTGACTCGTCTATGATCGAGCATTTGTATTCGAGCCCTCGTGGCCCCTGGCTTGTATTATGATGCTTGTATGACTTATTTATGTTTTAGAGTTGTGTTGTGATATCTTCCCGTGAGTCCCTGATCTTGATCGTACACGTTTGCGTGCATGATTTGTGTACGATTGAAACGGGGGCGTCACAAGTTGGTATCAGAGCCGACTGCCTGTAGGAATCCCCCTTTCCAATTCCTTGGCCGAAGTTGAGTCTAGACAAAGAAAACCGTTTTACTAACTTGGCTGTGTGGCTTACGGGCCCACATCGCCAACTGGGTGGTATTAGGATCTTTTATTCCTCGTCTATACTCTGGGACTCTGATCTCTCTTCTACTCGGGTTAAATGAATTTTACTAACGCCGACACTTAGGGTCTCGTGATCACATCCACCGGAGTTCTGAAAATTTCCCCCCTTGCTTCGAGATTGTGGGCCAGGTTCTGCTTACAGGATCCTTTTATCGAGGGCACCCTGTGTTGTCACTTGCAGATTCCTCGCCCCACCAGTTTTCCCCGACGTTGATGTAGCCTTTGCTATGTCTCGTTGTGTACTTCCTTACCGCATGCCTGCGCGCCGCCTAGCATGTCCAGTTTATGAAATTGCGCCGTTATGCTGTCCGCATGTACCTGACTTTGTGTAAGGATATGTATGTCTTAATTGACTACTTTTATGTATTTGATGCACTGCTTAAACTATTGTCGAGTTACATCATGCTTGTCACTAAGCACTCGCGCTTGCTTTTACTAAACTACCCCCTGTTGTAATTTAGCAGGATGGTTAGACCCGCTGGTCGTGGTCGTGGCCGTGGTGCCAACGATCCACCACCGCCGAACTATATGGCTGGAATGATGCAGCAATTTGAACTGCAATGTCAGTTCATGCAAGGGATCATGGATCAGTTTCCTCGTCCCAATATGAACCAGTATCCAGGCCCAGGGACCCTGCAGGACTTTATGCGCCTCAACCCAACCGTCTACCGCGGCTCAACTCAGCCCCTGGATGCGGATGACTGGCTTCGCGAAATCACCTATGAGTTGGAATCTGGTGGCGTTGCCCCTGCAAACTATGTCACCTTCGCCTCCTTCTTTCTCAAGGGCCCCGCTGCTCAATGGTGGGACAGCCACAGGCGCACTCAACCAGCTGGCACAGTCATCACTTGGCCGGATTTCCAAGCTGCCTTCCGTGCCCGTTTCATTCCTCAGGGAATCATGGACCGGAAGAAGCAAGAGTTCCGCAACCTCACCCAGGGCAACAAGACAGTGGAAGCTTATCAGCGGGAGTTTCTGGAATTATCCCGCTATGCTGAAGAAGACATTCCCACTGAGGCTCGCCGTCAGGAAAGGTTTCGCGAAGGACTTCAAGCTGACATCAAGCTAGCGCTCCTTGTGCATGAATTTGATAATTTCTCCATCTTGGTGAACAAGGCTATCCAGGTCGAGACTGGTCTGCAGGCACACCAGGGATCTCTTAGGCGCAACCGTGACACCGGTTCATCTTCGAGCCAGCCTGCACAGAAGCGTCGGATCTGGATTCCAAACAGCGTGTACCGTCCAGCTGCACCTGCTCCAAGACAGTCCTATACTGCACCGCGTCTGCCTCCACCACCTAGGCAGCCAGGACTTCCAGCTCCACCACCCCGAGCTCCTGCTCCCAATCCCAATGATAGTCTGTGCTACAAGTGTGGGCAGCCAGGTCATTTTTCCAGGAACTGCATTCAGAACCAGAACCAACTGGCACTTCCTGCAACTGGCCGTAGGAACAATCAGCCTCGCAACAACAATGCCAAGTCTTATGGGCGTATTCAGGCCAACCACACCGATTTCAATGAAGCTCAACACCAGCCTGCCACCGTGATGGGTACTCTCCTTGTTAATTCAGTACCAGCTTCTGTTTTATTTGATTCGGGAGCATCGCATTCATTCATGTCCGAAGAATTTGCATACAAACACGACATTAAATGTGAGGTCATGAACACTGCAATAGTAATACACACCCCTGCGGGTCAATGTCAAACCTCCATGGGTAGCAACGACGTCACCGTTGAAATTGAAGGGCTGGAGTTTCACGCCTCCCCTTTCATACTAAAGTCTTGTAGTATCGACCTCATTCTCGGAATGGATTGGTTGAAAGCGCATACTGCTTCTATAGTTTGCGCCACGAAGATCGTCCATCTTCTACACCCTTCTGATGAAATAATAAGCTACCAGGCTCAAATCATCCAAAATACCGAGGCGAGGCTTTATGCCTTGAATGCGTTAAACGCATCACCACTTGAAGCCATCGAGAACATTCCAGTTGTTCGCGAATTCCAAGGTGTTTTCCCAGAAGAACTCCCAGGGATACCCCCTGCTCGAGCTGTCGAATTTGTCATCGACTTGAAACCAGGCACCACTCCTATCGCCAAGCGACCCTACAAGATGCCGCCGCATGAACTCCTTGAACTTAAGGAGGAAATCGACGCTTCACTTCGTAAGGGTTTCATTCGCCCAAGTTCCTCTGCTTGGGGAGCACCTTCTCTCTTTGTCAGGAAGAAGGATGGATCAAACCGATTGGTCCAAGATTACCGTCCTATCAACCAAGCAACTATCCAGAACAAATATCCCCTTCCTCGGATAAACGATCTGTATGATCAACTGGCGGGTTCATCAGTGTTCTCTAAACTCGACTTAAGGTTGGTTACCACCAGATCCGTGTTCGTGAAGAGGATATCCCAAAGACCGCCTTCGTTACTCGATATGGCTCATACGAGTACACTGTCATGTCATTCGGCTTAACCAATGCTCCCGCCACATTCTCCCGCCTGATGAATTATATATTCATGGAATACCTTGACAAGTTCGTCGTGGTTTACCTGGATGATATCCTAGTATACTCCAAGAACAAAGAGGAACATGCTGAACATCTTCGACTTGTTCTGGAGAAACTTCGAGAGCATCAACTATATGCTAAGTTTTCCAAGTGTGAATTCTGGCTTCCCGAAGTAACATACCTTGGGCATGTCATCTCCAAGGATGGTATTGCCGTCAACCCCGAGCGAGTTCAGGCTATTCGTGATTGGGCTCCTCCAAAGAACGTCAAGCAAGTTCGAAGTTTTCTCGGACTCGCCAGCTATTGCCGTCGATTTGTCGAGAACTTCTCCAAGATCGCCAAGCCCCTGACTAACCTGCTTCATAAAGGCGTCAAGTTCGATTGGACGGAAAAGTGTCAGGAAAGTTTCCAGACACTCAAAGACAAGCTGACTTCTGCCCCAGTGCTTGCCCCTCCTGATTCCCAGAGGGATTTTGTCATCTATTGTGATGCATCCCGTCAAGGATTAGGCGGTGTCCTAATGCAAGACCGCAGAGTAATTGCTTATGCTTCGCGTCAATTGCGTCCGCACGAAGAGAATTACCCAGTACATGACCTCGAGCTTGCTGCCGTCATCCATGCACTAAAACAGTGGCGACATTACCTTCTCGGTAATCGTTGCGAGATCTACACCGATCATCAAAGTCTGAAGTATCTGTTCACTCAGCCAGACCTGAACCTCCGTCAACAGAGATGGATGGAGACCATAGCGGATTTTAACTTGGGTATTTCTTATACCCCTGGCAAGGCTAATGTAATGGCCGATGCCTTGAGCCGCAAGTCTTATTGCAGTCACCTCCAGTTTCACGAAGTTCAACGTTCGCTTATTGAAGAATTCAGAAAGCTGAATCTCCACATTGTTCCTCCTGGAGCACTCGCTCCCCCTCCTGAAGGTTCCTACAAAATGAACCTCCACGTTGTTTCCCAGGGTTCTCTTAATACCCTGGTTGCTAAACCAGATCTCGTGGACAGCATCAAGACGCTGCAGGGTTATGACTCTCAAGCCCACAAGATTAAGCGCTATCTCGCTGAAGGAAGGCCTTCGTTCTTCACTATTGATGATACTGGCACCTTGTTCTTCAAAAGTCATCTAGTGGTCCCCTCTAAAGGTAACCTGGGTATGACTCAGGAGGTCATGCAAGAAGCTCACGACACTCCGTTGTCTATTCATCCCGGCAGTACCAAGATGTACCAAGACATCCGTCAAAGATTCTGGTGGTCAAACATGAAGCAAGACATTGCTCGCTATGTTGCTGAATGTGATGTTTGCCGTCGCGTCAAAGCAGAACATCAAAGGCCCGCCGGAACTCTGCAACCAATTGCTGTTCCTGAATGGAAATGGGACCATGTTGAAATGGACTTTATCACTGGGTTTCCCAAATCACAGAAAGGTAATGATGCTATTCTTGTCGTCATTGACCGACTTTCCAAAGTTGCACATTTTCTAGCCGTCAAAGAGACAATCACTGCTAGTCAGCTCGCAACTCTCTACATGTCCAGAATTGTTTCACTTCACGGTATTCCACTGGTTATCAGTTCAGACCGTGGCAGCTTATTCACTTCAAGATTCTGGGCAAGTTTCCAAGAAGCTATGGGAACTCATCTGTCCTTAAGCACCGCTTTTCACCCTCAGTCTCAAGGACAAGTTGAACGAGTCAACCAAGTTCTCGAAGACATGCTTCGAGCTTGTGTCATATCCTTTAGAAGGAAATGGGAAGAATCTCTCCCATATGCCGAATTCTCTTACAATAACAGCTATCAAGCCAGTCTGAAGATGGCCCCCTTCGAAGTATTGTACGGACGAAAGTGCCGAACCCCTCTGAATTGGTCAGAAACTGGGGAACGTCCACTCTTCGGTCCGGATATTATCCAACTTGCCGAAGATCAAGTTCGCGTTGTCCGCGAGCATTTGAAGACTGCTCAGTCACGTCAAAAGAGTCAGTATGACCGCAAACACAAAGATATGGTCTGTCAACCTGGCGAAAAGGCTTATCTTCGAGTCACACCGATGAAAGGTACACACCGATTCGGGATCAAGGGCAAGCTAGCTCCTCGCTATATTGGTCCTTTCACTGTTCTTGAAAGGCGTGGTAGAGTGGCATATCAGTTGCAATTGCCGCCAAACCTTTCTCAAGTACATGACGTCTTTCATGTATCCCAACTCCGCCGCTGCTTCAAGGATCCTATTAGAGCTGTGGATCGTGAAGTGCTTGAATTACAGGAAGATCTGTCATATCCAGAATATCCCATCCGTATTCTTGATCAAGCTGAGCGTCGCACACGCCAGAAGGTTATCAAGTTCCTCAAGGTTCAGTGGTCAAACCATTCTGAGGATGAAGCCACTTGGGAACGCGAGGATCGTCTTCGCGATGAATACCCCGCTTTGTTTCTTTCTACCTCCTAAATCTCGGGACGAGATTTCTTGTAGTGGAGGAGATTTGTAACACCCCCTGTATTAAGCTACAGTGATCACCCTTTTGATGAGGCCATGTCATCATGATTAATAGTGCATAATCATCATTAGCATCATATTGCATTTCAACTCCTAAGTCAAATTCAAATTTAAATGAAAGTGGAATATAAAAGTTGTCCAACATAGAAACAAAAATGTCAGATAAATAACAAATATTCCAGAGGCTATTCTAAAATTGAAACCAACATCATTGGAATTGGATAAGTGACTCGAACAACCTCAAACAGTGGATAAAGATAATATTTAGTAACCATTTATTAAATCTGAAATAAATATGGAATTATGTTTTGTCCAAACTAATTTTAGGTGTTAAGGAATAATGCACTAGTATTTATGAAATAGGTCACACTTTTTACAAAAACCATTTGGGGCCTAAACATTTAACAGTAGAGAAAAGAAAATAAAGAAAAGAAAAAGAAACAGAAAAGGAAAGACCCCCTCCTCTCCCTGGGCCGAATGGCCCAGCTAGCCACAGGCCGGCCCAGCTGCGGCCCACCCCCACTCCCCTTATCCACTCACCCCCAACCCTATCCTCTCCCACCGACACCCCCTCGCTCACTCCTCCCCCCCTCCCGATCCAGAAACTGGATCGGGCCGACGCCGCCGACGTCGCCCGTCGCCGTTGGACGCCACCTGGCCGGAGCGCTCCCCCCCCGCCGGTCTGCTTCCCCTCCGGCGCCGTCCGGCACCGCCTCTCCCTCCCCGCCGGCGACCTCGTCCCCGACGTGCCCTCGCTCGGGCCCGAGCCCAGCGCGCTCGCCCCGACGCGCCCAACCGCGCCCCGTCTCCGCCTCGTCTCCGACGCCGTCGCGGACCGCCGTCGCCCTTGGACCTCGCCGGACTCCACCGACGCCGGCCTCCCCGTCGACCCGTCGTCTCCGGCCTCCACCCCGAGCCCCTCCTCGCGCTCGACGCCGACGCCCCGCCTCGACCCCGTCGCCGACCCCCCCTCCACGAGCTCGAGCCCGCTGCCCCGTCCCTGCAAATCTCGGTGAGGCCCCAGGCCTCCCCCTCCCCTGCCCCGTGCACGCGCACGCGCGCCGCCCCGCATCCACGCTCACCGCGCGCCCTCGCCGCGCGCGCCGCCCGCCCGCACGCCGCACGCCGGCGCCGGCCCCCAGCGCTCCTCCCCGCGGCCGCCTCTCCACCGGCCACGGCCGGCGCGCCCCGCTCCGGCCTCTGGCCCTCGCCACCACCCCCAGCCGGCCACCGCACCCTGGCCTCGGCCAGTGCGTGCGCGCGCGCCCACGCGTGCCTGGCCGCGCCCGCGCGCCCGCCCGCGCCTGTGTGGCCGTTCGGGCCACAGACAGGTGGGGCCTAATGCCCCTGACCCACTGACCGAACGGGCCCACGGGCCAGAAACGATTTTAAGAAAATAAAAATGAAAATAAATAAAATAATTAATTAGTTAATTAGTTAGGTTAATTAACCCTAATCAGACTAATTTAATTAATTAATTAGTTTAGTTAATTGTTAATTAGTAATTAACTTAATTAACCGCTGACATCAGCATGAGGTCAGGCTGATGTCATCATCAGCACTGTTTCGGATAATGTTGAATTAAATAATTAATTAAATTTCAGAAATTAATAAAAACTTTAGAAAATCATATTAAATAAACCGTAACTCCGATGAAAATATTTTATACATGAAACTTACTCAGAACGACGATACGAACCCGGATACGCCCTCTGTATTCCCGTCAGACGCCCGCAACTATGAGAACGTTGAACAATTAGACCGATTTCGATAAATGAATAGTGTCCAACCCTAATTAAATAAATCCGAATAAATTCCTAAATTAACTAAATCGCTTAGTTAGGCTGTATATCACCCTGGCCCTGCGTTTAGACATGTCCTGCATCCCTGTTGCATCATTGCCGTGTGTTTACTGTTTCTTCCCCCTCTTCTCTTCGGTAGACTACGAGACCGACGCAGCTGCTGGTGCCCCGACCGACTACGTTGTTGACGACCCCTACTTGCCAGAGCAACCAGGCAAGCCCCCCCCTTGATCACCAGATATCGCCTATTCTTCTCTATACTGCTTGCATTAGAGTAGTGTAGCCTGTTACTGCTTTCGGTTAATCCTATTCTGCTGCATAGCCTGTCATTGTTGCTACTGTTGTTGATACCTTACCTGCAATCCTAAATGCCTAGTGTAGGATGCTAGTTTGTCATCAGTGGCCCTACATTCTCGTCTGTCTGCTATGCTACATTATTGGGCCGTGCTCGCCACGGGTGGCGATTGCGGATATGTATACTACTTATTACATGTGACATCAGATGGATACTAAAGTCGGGTCGGCTCGAGGAGCACCCGCAGGTGATTCACGAATGGGGGCTGAAAGGATTGGCCTCCTCGACGGCCCCCTAAGTGACTCTTTGTTGTGGAGCGGCAGGGCAGGTTGTGACCACCTAGGAGAGAGGTGGGCCTGGCCCTGGTCGTCGTCCGCGGTGATCTCATAATAACACGTTTACCGAGATTGGATATTTGATCTGAGTCTGGCCACTGGCCTATACGCACTAACCAACTAAGCGGGAGTAGTTATGGGTATCCCGGCGTCGTGGTATCAGCTGAAGCCTTCTTGACGTCAGCGACTGAGCGGCGCGCGCCGTGTTGGACCGCGATAACGTAACCGCCGTGATCGTGTGGGTTGCTAGGTCTGCTCGCGGCCGCGTACGCAACGTGCAGGAGCGCACTGGGCAATGGGCCCAGACCCCAGAGTGCCTAGGATTAGTCCGCCGTGCTGACCTCTCTGTTGAGCCTAGGTGGGGCTGCGACGTGTGGATCTTCCGAGGCCGGGCATGACCCAGGAAAGTGTGTCCGGCCAAAGGGGATCGAGCGTGTTGGGGAATATGTGGTGCACCCCTGCAGGGAAGTTTATCTATTCGAATAGCCGTGTCCCTCGGTAAAAGGACGACCCGGAGTTGTATTCCGACCTCATGACAACTAGAAATGGATACTTAATAAAACACACCCTTACAAGTGACAGTTATAACCCGGTGGTCGCTCTCTCGCATGGTGGCGATGAGAGGATCGACGGGTAGGATTATGCTATACGTTGTTGCTTGGTTAACTTCCAACTAATCTCTTCTATTGCTTCAAGATGGAGGCTGCCAGAAGCGTAGTCTTCGACAGGACTAGCTATCCCCCTCTTATTCTGGCATTCTGCAGTTCAGTCCACCGATATTGCCTCTTTACACATATACCATGCATATGTAGTATAGATCCTTGCTTGCGAGTACTTTGGATGAGTACTCACGGTTGCTTTCCCCCTCCTTTCCCCCTTTCCCTTCTTGCTGGTTGTCGCAACCAGATGTTGAGCCCAGGAGCCAGACGCCACCTTCGACGACTACTACCACCAGGGCGGAGCCTACTACTACGTCCAGACGCCGACGACCAGGAGTAGTTAGGAGGATCCCAGGCAGGAGGCCCTGCGCCTGTTCGATCTGTTGTATCCCTTTTGTGCTAGCCATCTTATGGCACCTTGTTTAACCTATGTCTGTACTCAGATATTGTTGCTTCCGCTGACTCGTCTATGATCGAGCATTTGTATTCGAGCCCTCGTGGCCCCTGGCTTGTATTATGATGCTTGTATGACTTATTTATGTTTTAGAGTTGTGTTGTGATATCTTCCCATGAGTCCCTGATCTTGATCGTACACGTTTGCGTGCATGATTAGTGTACGATTGAAACGGGGGCGTCACAAATGATTTCTAATTTTTAGGTCTGTATGGTTTGAAATACGTGCACACAAACCCCGAGAAAGCATTCCTGGAAATCTCGGCACACAAAAGGACGTTTAGTAATTCTAAAAGGGACTACAGGATGAAAAACAAAAGTTTTGGCAGTTAAAGTTTGAGATTCAATGGTGCCATAGATCCGTTTGGTCATCAGGTGTTACGTGCCACACCCATGGATCGCTAGAATAGTGTGCTAGGCTCAGACTAGAGAAGAAGCGGCGAACAAACTGATGAAATAATTATCATACCGACGGAATTCACTCAGAACTAACAAGAATGATAACGTGCTTCGACTGGAGCTGTTTAGGAACTGCTGGAAGGCTCTAGGGGAATAAAGATGGAATGATTTCTAATTTTTAGGTTTGTATGGTTTGAAATACGTGCACACAAACCCCGAGAAAGCGTTCCTGGAAATCTCGGCCCAAAAAAGGACGTTTAGTAATTCTAAAAGGGACTACAGGATGAAAAACAAAAGTTTTGGCAGTTAAAGTTTGAGATTTGATGGTGCCGTAGATCAGTTTGGTCATCAGGTGTTATGAGCCACACCCATGGATAGCTAGAATAGTGTGCTAGGCTCAGACTATAGAAGAAACGGGGAACAAACTGATGAAAGAATTATCATACCGAGGGATTTCACTCAGAACTAACAAGAATGATAACGTGCTCCGACTGGAGCGGTTTAGGAACTGCTGGAAGTCTCTATGGGATTAAAGATAGAATGATTTCTAGTTTTTAGGTTCGTATGATCTAAAATACGTGCACACAAACCGCGAGAAAGCATTCCTGGAAATCTCGGCCCAAAAAGGACGTTTAGTAATTCTAAAAGGGACCACAGGATGAAAAACAAAAGTTTTGGCAGTTAAAGTTTGAGATTTGATGGTGCCGTAGATCCGTTTGGTCATCAGGTGTTATGAGCGACACCCATGGATAGCTAGTCTGAGCCTAGCACACTATTCTAGCTATCCATGGGTGTGGCTCGTAACACTTGATGACCAAACGGATTTACGGCACCATCGAATCTCGAACTTTAACTGCCAAAATTATTGTTTTTCATCCTGTAGTCTGTTTTAGAATTACTAAACGTCCTTTTTTGGGACGAGATTTCCAGGAACGCTTTCTCGGTGTTTGTGTGCACGTATTTCTAATCATACGGACCTAAAAATTAGAAATCATTCCATCTTTATTCCCCTAGAGCCTTCCAGCTGTTCCTAAACCGCTCCAGTCGAAGCACGTTATCATTCTTGTTAGTTCTGAGTGAATTTCCTCAGTATGATAATTTTTTCATCAGTTTGTTCCCCGTTTCTTCTCTAGTCTGAGCCTAGCACACTATTCTAGCTATCCGTGGGTGTGGCTCGTAACACCTGGTGACCAAACGGATCTATGGCACCATTGAATCTCAAACTTTAACTGCCAAAACTTTTGTTTTTCATCCTGTAGTCCCTTTTCGAATTACTAAACGTCCTTTTTTGTGCCGAGATTTCCAGGAACACTTTCTCGGGGTTTGTGTGCACATATTTCAAATCATACGGACCTAAAAATTAGAAGTTATTCCATCTTTATTCCCCTAGAGCCTTCCAGCTGTTCCTAAACCGCTCCAGTCAGAGCACGTTATCATTCTTATTAGTTCTGAGTGAATTCCCTCGGTATGATAATTCTTTCATCAGTTTGTTCCTTGTTTCTTCTCTAGTCTGAGCCTAGCACACTATTCTAGCTATCCATGGGTGTGGCTCGTAACACCTGACGACCAAACGGATCTACGGCACCATCGAATCTCAAACTTTAACAGCCAAAACTTTTGTTTTTCATCCTGTAGTCCCTTTTAGAATTACTAAACGTCATTTTTTGGGCCCAGATTTCCAGGAACGCTTTCTTGGGGTTTGTGTGCACGTATTTCAAATCATACGGACCTAAAAAATAGAAGTTATTCCATCTTTATTCCCCTAGAGCCTTCTAGCTATTGCTAAACCGCTCCAGTCGGAGCACGTTATCATTATTGTTATTTCTGAGTGAATTCTCTCGGTATGATACTTCTTTCATCAGTTTGTTCCCCGTTTCTGCTCTAGTCTGAGCCTAGCACACTATTCTAGCTATCCATGGGTGTGGCTCGTAACACCTGATGACCAAACGGATCTACGGCACCATTGAATCTCAAACTTTAACTGCCAAAACTTTTGTTTTTCATCCTGTAGTCCCTTTTAGAATTACTAAACATCATTTTTTGGGCCGAGATTTCCAGGAACGCTTTCTCGGGGTTTGTGTGCACGTATTTCAAATCATACGGACCTAAAAATTACAAGTCATTCCATCTTTATTGCCCTAGAGCCTTCTAGCAGTTCCTAAAACACTCCAGTCGGAGCACGTTATCATTCTTGTTAGTTCTGAGTGAATTCCATCGGTATGGTCATTCTTACATCAGTTTGTTCCCCGTTTCTTCTCTAGTGTGAGCCTAGCACACTATTCTAGCTATCCATCGGTGTGGCTCGTAACACCTGATGTCCAAACGGATATACGGCACCATCGAATCTCAAACTTTAACTGCCAAAACATTTGTTTTTCATTCCGTAGTCCCTTTTAGAATTACTAAACGTCCTTTTTTGTGTCGAGATTTCCAGGAACGCTTTCTCGGGGTTTGTGTGCACGTATTTCAAATCATACGGACCTAAAAATTAGAAGTCATTCCATCTTTATTCCCCTAGAGCCTTCCAGCAGTTCCTAAACCGCTCTAGTCGGAGCACGTTATCATTATTCTTAGTTCTGAGTGAATTCCCTCGGTATAATCGTTCTTTCACCAGTTTGTTCACCATTTCTTCTCTAGTCTGAGCCTAGCACACTATTCTAGCTATCCATGGGTGTGGCTCGAAACACCTGATGACTCCAAAAAGGATCTACGGCACCATGAATCTCAAACTTTAACTGCCAAAACTTTTGTTTTTAATCCTGTAGTCCCTTTTAGAATTACTAAACGTCCTTGTTTGGGCCGAGATTTCCAGGAACGCTTTCTCAGGGTTTGTGTGCACGTATTTCAAATCATACGGACCTAAAAATTAGAAGTTATTCCATCTTTATTCCCCTAGAGTCTTCTAGCAGTTCCTAAACCGCTCCAGTCGGAGCACGTTATCATTCTTGTTAGCTCTGAGTGAATTCCCTCGGTATGATAATTCTTTCATCAGTTTGTTCCCCGTTTCTGCTGTAGTCTGAGCCTAGCACACTATTCTAGCTATCCATGGGTGTGGCTCGTAACACCTGATGACCAAACGGATCTATGGCACCATTGAATCTCAAACTTTAACTACCAAAACTTTTGTTTTTCATCCAGTAGTCCCTTTTAGAATTACTAAACGTCCTTCTTTGGGCCGAGATTTCCAGGACCGCTTTCTCGGGGTTTGTGTGCACGTATTTCAAATCATACGGACCTAAAAATTACAAGTCATTCCATCTTTATTGCCCTAGAGCCTTCTAGCAGTTCCTAAACCGCTCCAGTCGGAGCACGTTATCATTCTTGTTAGTTCTGAGTGAATTCCCTCGGTATGATCATTCTTTCATCAGTTTGTTCCCCGTTTCTTCTCTAGTCTGAGCCTAGCACACTATTCTAGCTATCCATGGGTGTGGCTCATAATACCTGATGACCAAACGGATCTACGTCACCATCTAATCTCAAACTTTAACAGCCAAAACTTTTGTTTTTCATTCCGTAGTCCCTTTTAGAATTACTAAACGTCCTTTTTTTTGTCCAGATTTCCTGGAACGCTTTCTCGGGGTTTGTGTGCACGTATTTCAAATCATACGGACCTAAAAATTAGAAGTCATTCCATCTTTATTCCCCTAGAGCCTTCGAGCATATCCTAAACCACTCCAGTCCGAGCACGTTATCATTATTGTTAGTTCTGAGTGAATTCCCTCGATATGATCGTTCTTTCATTAGTTTGTTTACCGTTTCTTCTCTAGTCTGAGCCTAGCACACTATTCTAGCTATCCATGGGTGTGGCTCGTAACACCTGATGACCAAACGGATTTATGTAGTCCCTTTAAAATTACTAAACGTCCTTTTTTGGGCCGAGATTTCTAGGAACGCTTTCTCGGGGTTTGTGTGCACTTATTTCAAATCATACGGACCTAAAAATTAGAAATCATTCCATATTTATTCCCCTAGAGCCTTCCAGCAGTTCCTAAACCGCTCCAGTCGGAGCACGTTATCATTCTTGTTAGTTCTGAGTGAATTCCCTCGGTATGATAATTCTTTCATCAGTTTGTTCCCCGTTTCTGCTCTAGTCTGAGCCTAGCACACTATTCTAGCTATCCATGGGTGTTGTTCGTAACACCTGATGACCAAATGGATCTATGGCACCATTGAATCTCAAACTTTAACTACCAAAACTTTTGTTTTTCATCCTGTAGTCCCTTTTAGAATTACTAAACGTCCTTCTTTGTGCTGAGATTTCCAGGAACGCTTTCTCGGGGTTTGTGTGCACGTATTTCAAATCATACGGACCTAAAAATTACAAGTCATTCCATCTTTATTGCCCTAGAGCCTTCTAGCAGTTCCTAAACCGCTCCAGTCAGAGCACGTTATCATTCTTGATAGTTCTGAGTGAATTCCCTCGGTATGATCATTCTTTCATCAGTTTGTTCCCCGTTTCTTCTCTAGTCTGAGCCTAGCACACTATTCTAGCTATCCATGGGTGTGGCTCATAACACCTGATGACCAAACGGATCTACGGCACCATCGAATCTCAAACTTTAACAGCCAAAACTTTTGTTTTTCATTCCGTAGTCCCTTTTAGAATTACTAAACGTCCTTTTTTGTGTCGAGATTTCCAGGAACGCTTTCTCGGGGTTTGTCTGCACGTATTTCAAATCATACGGACCTAAAAGTTAGAAGTCATTCCATCTTTATTCCCCTAGAGCCTTCTAGCATATCCTAAACTACTCCAGTCGGAGGACGTTATCATTATTGTTAGTTCTGAGTGAATTCCCTCGGTATGATCGTTCTTTCATTAGTTTGTTCACCGTTTCTTCTCTAGTCTGCGCCTAGCACACTATTCTAGCTATCCATGGGTGTGGCTCATAACACCTGATGACCAAACGGATTTATGTAGTCCCTTTTAGAATTACTAAACGTCCTTTTTTGGGCCGAGATTTCTAGGACCGCTTTCTCGGGGTTTGTGTGCACTTATTTCAAATCATATGGACCTAAAAATTAGAAATCATTCCATCTTTATTCCCCTAGAGACTTCCAGCAGTTCCTAAACCGCTCCAGTCGGAGCACGTTATCATTCTTGTTAGTTGTGAGTGAATTCCCTCGGTATGATAATTCTTTCATCAATTTGTTCCCCGTTTCTTCTCTAGAGTGAGCCTAGCACACTATTCTAGCTATACATGCTGTGGCTCGTAACACCTGATGAACAAACGGATCTACGGCACCATTGAATTTCAAACTTTAACTGCCAAAACTTTTGTTTTTAATCCTGTAGTCCCATTTAGAATTACTAAACGTCCTTTTTTGGGCCGAGATTTCCAGGAACGCTTTCTCGGGGTTTGTGTGCACCTATTTCAAATCATACGAACCTAAAAATTAGAAGTTATTCCATCTTTATTCCCCTAGAGCCTTCTAGCAGTTCCTAAACCGCTCCAGTCGGTGCACGTTATCATTCTTGTTAGTTCTGAGTGAATTCCCTCGGTATGATAATTATTTCATCAGTTTGTTCCCCGTTTCTGCTGTAGTCTGAGCCTAGCACACTATTCTAGCTATCCATGGGTGTGGCTCGTAACACCTGATGACCAAACGGATCTATGGCACCATTGAATCTCAAACTTTAACTACCAAAACTTTTGTTTTTCATCCTGTAGTCCCTTTTAGAATTACTAAACGTCCTTCTTTGGGCCGAGATTTCCAGGACCACTTTCTCGGGGTTTGTGTGCACGTATTTCAAATCATACGGACCTAAATATTACAAGTCATTCCATCTTTATTGCCCTAGAGCCTTCTAGCAGTTCCTAAACCGCTCTTTTCGGAGCACGTTATCATTCTTGTTAGTTCTGAGTGAATTCCCTCGGTATGATCATTCTTTCATCAGTTTGTTCCCCGTTTCTTCTCTAGTCTGAGCCTAGCACACTATTCTAGCTATCCATGGGTGTGGCTCATAACACCTGATAACCAAACGGATCTACGGCACCATCGAATCTCAAACTTTAACAGCCAAAACTTTTGTTTTTCATTCCGTAGTCCCTTTTAGAATTACTAAACGTCCTTTTTTGTATCGAGATTTCCAGGAACGCTTTCTCGGGGTTTGTGTGCACGTATTTCAAATCATACGGACCTAAAAATTAGAAGTCATTCCATCTTTATTCCCCTAGAGCCTTCCAGCATATCCTAAACCACTCCAGTCGGAGCACGTTATCATTATTGTTAGTTCTGAGTGAATTCCCTCCGTATGATCGTTCTTTCATTAGTTTGTTCACCGTTTCTTCTCTAGTCTGAGCCTAGCACACTATTCTAGCTATCCATGGGTGTGGCTCGTAACACCTGATGACCAAACGGATTTATGTAGTCCCTTTTAGAATTACTAAACGTCCTTTTTTGGGCCGTGATTTCTAGGAACGCTTTCTCGGGGTTTGTGTGCAATTATTTCAAATCATACGGACCTAAAAATTAGAAATCATTCCATATTTATTCCCCTAGAGCCTTCCAGCAGTTCCTAAACCGCTCCAGTCGGAGCACGTTATCATTCTTGTTA
This sequence comes from Thinopyrum elongatum, assembly GCA_011799875.1. Lineage (NCBI taxonomy): Eukaryota > Viridiplantae > Streptophyta > Magnoliopsida > Poales > Poaceae > Thinopyrum > Thinopyrum elongatum. The sequence continues at coordinate 5,836,766 of CM022302.1, read as the reverse complement.
GTTCTGAGTGAATTCCCTCGGTATGATAATTCTTTCATCAGTTTGTTCCCCGTTTCTTCTCTAGTGTGAGCCTAGCACACTATTCTAGCTATCCATGGTGTGGCTCATAACACCTGATCACCAAACGGATCTACGGCACCATTGAATTTCAAACTTCAACTGCCAAAACTTTTGTTTTTCATCCTGTAGTCCCTTTTAGAATTACTAAACGTCCTTTTTTAGGCCGAGATTTCCTGGAACACTTTCTCGGGGTTTGTGTGCATGTATTTCAAATCATACGGACCTAAAAATTAGAAGTTATTCCATCTTGATTCCCCTAGAGCCTTCTAGCAGTTCCTAAACCGCTGCAGTCGGAGCACGTTATCATTCTTGTTAGTTCTGAGTGAATTCCCTCGGTATGATAAATCTTTCATCAGTTTGTTCCCCGTTTCTGCTCTAGTCTGAGCCTAGCACACTATTCTAGCTATCCATGGGTGTTGCTCGGAACACCTGATGACCAAACGGATCTATGGCACCATTGAATCTCAAACTTTAACTGCCAAAACTTTTGTTTTTCATCCTGTAGTCCCTTTTAGAATTACTAAACGTCCTTCTTTGTGCTGAGATTTCCAGGAACGCTTTCTTGGGGTTTGTGTGCACGTATTTCAAATCATACGGACCTAAAAATTACAAGTCATTCCATCTTTATTGCCCTAGAGCCTTCTAGCAGTTCCAAAACCGCTCCAGTCGGAGCACGTTATCATTCTTGTTAGTTCTGAGTGAATTCCCTCGGTATGATCATTCTTTCATTAGTTTCTTCCCCGTTTCTTCTCTAGTCTGAGCCTAGCACACTATTCTAGCTTTCCATGGGTGTGGCTCGTAACACCTGATGACCAAACGGATCTACGGCACCATCGAATCTCAAACTTTTACCGCCAAAACTTTTGTTTTTCATTCTATAGTCCCTTTTAGAATTACTAAACGTCCTTTTTTGTGTCGAGATTTCCAGGAACGCTTTCTCGGGGTTTGTGTGCACGTATTTCAATTCATACGAACCTAAAAATTAGAAGTCATTCCATCTTTATTCCCCTAGGGCCTTCCAGCAGTTCCTAAACCGCTCCAGTCGGAGCATGTTATTATTATTGTTAGTTCTGAGTGAATTCCCTCGGTATGAGCGTTCTTTCATCAGTTTGTTCACCGTTTCTTCTCTAGTCTGAGCTGAGCACACTATTCTAGCTATCCATGGGTGTGGCTCATAACACCTGATGACCAAACGGATCTACGGCACCATCGAATCTCAAACTTTAGCTGCCAAAACTATTGTTTTTCATCCTGTAGCCCCTTTTAGAATTACTAAACGTCCTTTTTTGGGCCGAGATTTCCAGGAACGCTTTCTCGGGGTTTGTGTGCACGTATTTCAAATCATACGGACCTAAAATTAGAAATCATTCCATCTTTATTCCCCTAGAGCCTTCCAGTTGTTCCTAAACCGCTCCAGTCGGAGCACGTTATCATTCTTGTTAGTTCTGAGTGAATTCCCTCGGTATGATCATTCTTTCATCAGTTTGTTCCCCGTTTCTTCTCTAGTCTGAGCCTAGCACACTATTCTAGCTATCCATGGGTGTGGCTCGTAACACCTGATGACCAAACGGATCTACGGCACCATTGAATCTCAAACTTTAACTGCCAAAACTTTTGTTTTTCATCCTGTAGTCCTTTTAGAATTACTAAACGTCCTTTTTTGGGCCGAGATTTCCAGGAACGCTTTCTCGGGGTTTGTGTGCACATATTTCAAATCATACGGACCTAAAAATTACAAGTCATTCCATCTTTATTGCCCTAGAGCCTTCTAGCAGTTCCTAAACCGCTCCAGTTGGAGCATGTTATCATTCTTGTTAGTTCTGAGTGAATTCCCTCGGTATGATCATTCTTTCATCAGTTTGTTCCCCGTTTCTTCTCTAGTCTGAGCCTAGCACACTATTCTAGCTATCCATGGGTGTGGCTCGTAACTCCTGATGACCAAACGGATCTACGGCACCATCGAATCTCAAACTTTAACAGCCAAAACTTTTGTTTTTCATTCCGTAGTCCCTTTTAAATTACTAAACATCCTTTTTTGTGTCGAGATTTCCAGGAACGCTTTCTCGGGGTTTGTGTGCACGTATTTCAAATCATACGGACCTAAAAATTAGAAGTCATTCCATCTTTATTCCCCTAGAGCCTTCCAGCAGTTCCTAAACCGCTCCAGTCGGAGCATGTTATTATTATTGTTAGTTCTGAGTGAATTCCCTCGATATGATCGTTCTTTCATCAGTTTGTTCACTGTTTCTTCTCTAGTCTGAGCCTAGCACACTATTCTAGCTACCCATGGGTGTGGCTCGTAACACCTAATGACCAAACGGATCTACGGCACCATCGAATCTCAAACTTTAACAGAAACTTTTGCTTTTCATCCTGTAGTACCTTTTAGAATTACTATACGTCCTTTTTTGGGCCGAGATTTCTAGGAACGCTTTCTCGGGGTTTGTGTGCACGTATTTCAAATCATACGAACCTAAAAATTAGAAGTTATTCCATCTTTATTCCCCTAGAACCTTCTAGCAGTTCCTAAACCGCTCCAGTCGGAGCACGTTATCATTCTTGTTAGTTCTGAGTGAATTCCCTCGGTATGATAATTCTTTCATCAGTTTGTTCCCCGTTTCTTCTCTAGTCTGTGCCTAGCACACTATTCTAGCTATCCATGGGTGTGGCTCGGAACACCTGATGGCCAAACGGATCTACGGTACCATCGAATTTCAAACTTTAACTGCCAAAATTTTTGTTTTTCATCCTGTATTCCCTTTTAGAATTACTAAACGTCCTTTTTTGGGCCAAGATTTCCAGGAACGCTTTCTCAGGGTTTGTGTGCACGTATTTCAAATCATACGAACCTAAAAATTAGAAGTTATTCCATCTTTATTCCCCTAGAGCCTTCTAGCAGTTCCTAAACCGCTCTAGTCGGAGCACGTTATCATTCTTGTTAGTTCTGAGTGAATTCCCTCGGTATGATAATTCTTTCATCAGTTTGTTCCCTGTTTCTGCTCTAGCCTGAGCCTAGCACACTATTCTAGCTATCAATGAGTGTGGCTCATACCACCTGATGACCAAACGGATCTACGGCACCATTGAATCTCAAACTTTAACTGCCAAAACTTTTGTTTTTTATCCTGTAGTCCCTTTTAGAATTACTAAACGTCCTTTTTTGGGCCGAGATTTCCAGGAACGCTTTCTCATGGTTTGTGCGCACGTATTTCAAATCATACGGACCTAAAAATTAGAAGTCATTCCATCTTTATTCCCCTAGAGCCTTCCAGCAGTTCCTAAACCACTCCAGTCGGAGCACGTTATCATTATTGTTAGTTCTGAGTGAATTCCCTCGGTATGATCGCTCTTTCATCAGTTTGTTCACCGTTTCTTCTCTAGTCTGAGCCTAGCACACTATTCTAGCTATCCATGGGTGTGGCTCGTAACACCTGATGACCAAACGGATTTATGTAGTCCCTTTTAGATTTATTAAACGTCCTTTTCTGGGCCGAGATTTCTAGGAACGTTTTCTCGGGGTTTGTGTGCACTTATTTCAAATCATACGGACCTAAAAATTAGAAATCATTCCATCTTTATTCCCCTAGAGCCTTCCAGCAGTTCCTAAAGCGCTCCAGTCGGAGCACGTTATCATTCTTGTTAGTTCTGAGTGAATTCCCTCGTTATGATAATTCTTTCATCAGTTTTTTCCCCGTTTCTTCTCTAGTGTGAGCCTAGCACACTATTCTAGCTATCCATGGTGTGGCTCGTAACACCTGATGACCAAACGGATCTACGGCACCATTGAATCTCAAACTTTAACTGTCAAAACTTTTGTTTTTCATCCTGTAGTCCCTTTTAGAATTACTAAACGTCCTTTTTTGGGCCGAGATTTCCAGGAACGCTTTCTCGCGGTTTGTGTGCACGTATTTCAGATCATATGGACCTAAAAATTAGAAATCATTCCATCTTTATTCCCCTAGAGCCTTCCAGTTGTTCCTAAACTGCTCCAGTCGGAGCACGTTATCATTCTTGTTAGTTCTGAGTGAATTCCCTCGGTATGATCATTCTTTCATCAGTTTGTTCCCCGTTTCTTCTCTAGTCTGAGCCTAGCACACTATTCTAGCTATCCATGGGTGTGGCTCGTAACACCTGATGACCAAACGGATCTACGGCACCATCGAATATCAAACTTTAACTGCCAAAACTTTTGTTTTTCATCCTGTAGTCTCTTTTAGAATTACTAAACGTCCTTTTTTGGGCCGAGATTTCCAGGAATGCTTTCTCGCGGTTTGTGTGCACGTATTTCAGATCATACGGACCTAAAAATTAGAATCATTCCATCTTTATTGCCCTAGAGCCTTCTAGCAGTTCCTAAACCGCTCCAGTCGGAGCACGTTATCATTCTTGTTAATTCTGAGTGAATTCCCTCGGTATGACAATTCTTTCATCAGTTTGTTCCCCATTTCTTCTCTAGTATGATGCTAGCACACTATTCTAGCTATCCATGGGTGTGGCTCGTAACACCTGATGACCAAACGGATCTACGGCACCATCGAATCTCAAACTTTAAATGCCAAAACTATTGTTTTTCATTCCGTAGTCCCTTTTAGAATTACTAAACGTCCTTTTTTGTGCCGAGATTTCCAGGAACGCTTTCTCGGTGTTTGTGTGCACGTATTTCAAACCATATGGAACTAAAAATTAGAAATCATTCCATCTTTATTCCCCTAGAGCCTTCCAGCAGTTCCTAAACCGCTCCAGTCGGAGCACGTTATCATTCTTGTTAGTTGTGAGTGAATTCCCTCGGTATGATCATTCTTTCATTAGATTGTTCCTTGTTTCTGCTCTAGCCTGAGCCTATAACACTATTCTAGCTATCCATGGGTGTGGCTCATAACACCTGATGACCAAACGGATTTACGGCACCATCGAATCTCAAACTTTAACTGCCAAAACTTTTGTTTTTCATTCTGTAGTCCCTTTTAGAATTACTAAACGTCCTTTTTTGGGCCGAGATTTCTGCTTAGCCTGAGCCAACCACACTATTCTAGCTGTCATGGGGTTGGCTCGTAAACACTGATGACCAAACGGATTTACGGCACCATCGAATCTCAAACTTTAACTGCCAAAACTTTGTTTTTCATTCTGTAGTCCCTTTAGAATTACTAAACGTCCTTTTTGGGCCGAGATTTCCAGGAACGCTTTCTCGGGGTTTGTGGCTGTATTTCAAATCATACGGACCTAAAAATTAGAAGTCATTCCATCTTTATTCCCCTAGAGCCTTCAGCAGTTCCTAAACCGCTCCATCGAGCACGTATCATTCTTGTTAGTTCTGAGTGATTCCCTCGGTATGATCATTCTTTCATCAGTTTGTTCCCTGTTCTGCTCGAGCCGAGCTAGCCACTATTCTAGCTATCCATGGGTGTGGCTCGTACACCTGATGACCAAACGATCTACGGCACCATTGAATCTCAAACTTTAACTGCCAAAACTTTTGTTTTCATCCTGTAGTCCCTTTTAGATTTACTAAACGTCCTTTTTTGGCCAGATTTCCAGGAACGCTTTTCGGGGTTTGTGTGCACATATTTCAAATATACGGACCTAAAAATTAGAAGTTATTCCTCTTATTCCCCTAGAGCCTTCCAGCAGTTCCTAAAAGCTCCAGTCCGAGCACGTTTCATTCTGTTAGTTCTAGTGAATTCCTCGGTATGATCAATTCTTTCATCAGTTTGTTCCCGTTTCTTCTCTAGTATGAGCCTAGCACACTATTTTGCTATCCATGGGTGTGGCTCGTAAAAACCTGATGACCAAACGGATCTACGGCACCATTGAATCTCAAACTTTAACTGCCAAAACTTTTGTTTTCATCCTGTAGTCCCTTTTAGAATTACTAAACGTCCTTTTTTGGGCCGAGATTTCCAGGAACCTTTCTCGGGGTTTGTGTGCAAGTATTTCAAACATATAGGACCTAAAATTAGAAATCATTCAATTTATTCCCTAGAGCCTTCCAGCGTTCCAAACCGCTCCAGTCGGAGCACAGTTATCATTCTTGTTAGTTCTGAGTGAATTCCCTCGGTATGATCATTCTTTCATCAGTTTGTTCTCCTTCTTCTCAGTGTGAGCCTAACACACTATCTAGCTATCCATGGTGGGGCTCGTAACACCTGATGACCAAACGGATCTACGGCACATCGAATCTCAAACTTTAACTGCCAAAACTTTGTTTTTCATTCGTAGTCCCTTTTAGAATTACTAAATCCTTTTTTGGGCCGAGATTTAAGAACGCTTTCTCGGGGTTTGTGTGCACGTATTTCAAATCATACGGACCTAAAAATTAAAATCATTCCATCTTTATTCCCTAGAGCCTTCCAGCAGTTCCTAAACCGCCCAGTCGGAGCACGTTACATCTTGTTAGTTCTGAGTGAATTCCCTCGGTATGATCATTCTTTCATTAGTTTGTTCCCCTTCTCTCTAGCTGAGCCTAACACACTATTCTAGCTATCCAGGGTGTGGCTCATAACACCTGATGACCAAAGGATTCACGGACCCGAATCTCCAACTTTAACTGCCAAAACTTTTTTTTCATCCTGTAGTCCTTTTGAATTACTAAACGTCCTTTTTTGGGGCGAGATTTCAGGAACGCTTTCTCGCGGTTGTTGTGCATGTATTTCAATCATACGAACCTAAAAATTAGAAAGTCATTCCATCTTTATTCCTAGAGAGCTTCTAGCAGTTCCTAAACGCTCCAGTCGGAGCACGTATCATTCTTGTTAGTCTGAGTGAATCCCTCGGTATGATCATTCTTTCATCAGTTGTCCCCTTTTTCTCAGCCTACTCACTATTCTAGCTATCATGGGTGTGCTCGTAACACCTGATGACCAAACGGATTTACGGCACCATCGAATCTCTAAACTTTAAATGCCAAAACTATGTTTTTCATTCCGTAGTCCTTTTAGAATTACTAAACGTCTCTTTTTGTGCCGAGATTTCCAGGAGCTTTCTCGGGGTTTGTGGCAAGTATTTCAAACATACGGACCTAAAAATTAAAATCATTCCATTTTATTCCCTTGAGCCTTCCAGGTTCCAAACGTCCAGTCGGAGCACGTTATCATTCTTGTAGTTCTGAGTGAATTCCCTCGGTATGATAATTCTTTCATCAGTTTGTCTCTGTTTCTTCTCTAGTCTGGCCTAGCACATTATAGATCCATGGGTGTGGTCGTAAACACTGATGACCAAACTATCTACGGCACCATCGATCTCAAACTTTAACACCAAAACTATTGTTTTCATCTTAGTCCCTTTAGAATACTAAACGTCCTTTTGGGCGAGATTTCAGGAACGCTTTCTCGGGGTTTGTGTGCATGTATTTCAAATCAACGGACCTAAAAATTAGAAGTTTCCATCTTTATTCCCCTAGAGCCTTCCAGAGTTCCTAAACCGCTCAGTCGGAGCATGTTCATTCTTGTATGTTCTGAGTGAATTCCCTCGGTATCGTAATTCTTTCATCGTTTGTTCCTTTCTTCTCTAGTCTGGCCTAACACACTATTCAGTATCCAGGGGTGTGCTCGTAACACCTGATGACCAACAATGATCTCGGCACCATCGATCTCAAACTTTAACAGCCAAAACTTTTGTTTTTCATCCGTAGTCCCTTTAGAATTACTAAACTCCTTTTTTGGGCCGAATTTCAGGAACGCTTTCTCGGGGTTTGTGTACGTATTTCATCATACGGACCTAAAATTAAGTCATTCCATCTTTATTCCCCTAGAGCCTTCCAGTGTTCCTAAACCGCTCCAGTGGGCAGTTATCATTCTTGTTAGTTCTGAGTGAATTCCCTCGGTATGATAATTCTTTCATCAGTTTGTTCCCCGTTTCTTCTCTAGTATGAGCCTAGCACACTATTCTAGCTATCCATGGGGTGGGCTTAACACCCATGACCAAAGGATCACGGCACCATCGAATCTCAAACTTTAACGCCAAAACTATTGTTTTATCTGTAGTCCTTTTAGAATTACTAAACATCCTTTTTGGGCCGATTTAGGAAGCTTTCGGGGTTTGTGTGCACGTATTTCAAATCAACGGACCTAAAAATTAGAAATCATTCCATCTTTTTCCCTAGAGCCTTCCAGCAGTTCAAACGCTCAGTCGGAGCACGTTATCATTCTTGTTAGTTCTGAGTGAATTCCCTCGGTATGATATTTTTCATCAGTTTGCTCCCGTTTTCTTCTAGTCGAGCCTAGCACACATTACTAGCTATCCATGGGTGTGGCTCGTAACACCTGTGACCAAACGGATCTACCGACCATCGAATCTCAAACTTAACTGCCAAAACTTTTGTTTTTTATCCTGTAGTCCTTTTGAATTACTAAACGTCCTTTTTTGGGCCGAGATTTCCAGGAACGCTTTCTCGGGTTTGTGTGCACGTATTTCAAATCATACGGACCTAAAAATTAGAAGTTATTCCATATTTATTCCCTAGAGCCTTCCAAGTTCCTAACACCGCTCCCGGAGCACGTTATCTTCTTGTTAGTTCTGAGTGAATTCCCTCGGTATGATCATTTTTTGCATAGTGTTCCCCGTTCTTTTAGTCTGAGCCTAGCACACTATTTTAGCTATCCATGGGTGTGGTGTAACACCTGATGACCAAACGGATCTACGGCACCTTGAATCTCAAACTTTAACTGCCAAAACTTTTGTTTTTCATCCTGTAGTCCCTTTTAGATTTACTAAAAAGTCCTTTTTTGGGCCAGATTTTCAGGAACGCTTTCTCGAGGTTTGTGTGCACGTTTTTCAAACCATACGAATAAAAGTTAGAAATCTATTCAATCTTATTTTCCAGGAACGCTTTCTCGGGGTTTGTGTGCACGTATTTCAAACCATACGGACCTAAAAATTAGAAATCATTCCATCTTTATTCCCCTAGAGCCTTCCAGCAGTTCCTAAACCGCTCCAGTTGGAGCACGTTATCATTCTTGTTAGTTCTGAGTGAATTCCCTCGGTATGATCATTCTTTCATCAGTTTGTTCCCCGTTTCTGCTCTAGTGCGAGCCTAGCACACTATTCTAGCTATCCATGGGTGTGGCTCGTAACACCTGATGACCAAACGGATCTACGGCACCATTGAATCTCAAACTTTAACTGCCAAAACTTTTGTTTTTCATTCTGTAGTCCCTTTCAGAATTACTAAACGTCCTTTTTGTTCCGAGATTTCCAGGAACGCTTTCTCGGGGTTTGTGTGCATGTATTTCAAACTATACGGACCTAAAAATTAGAAATCATTCCATCTTTATTCCCCTAGAGCCTTCCAGCAGTTCCTAAACCGCTCCAGTCGGAGCACGTTATCATTCTTGTTAGTTCTGAGTGAATTCCCTCGGTATGATCATTCTTTCATCAGTTTGTTCCCCGTTTCTGCTCCCTGTTTCTGTCTAGCTGGAGCCTAGCACACTATTCTAGCTATCCATGGGTGTGGCTCGTAACACCTGATGACCAAACTGATCTCGGCACCATCGATCTCAAACTTTAACTGCCAAAACTATTGTTTTTCATCGTAGTCCCTTTTAGAATTACTAAACGTCCTTTTTTGGGCCGAGATTTCCAGGAACGCTTTCTCGGGTTTGTTGTGCACGTATTTCAAAATCATACGGACCTAAAAATAGAAGTCATTCATCTTTATCTCCTAGAGCCTTCCAGCTGTTCCTAAACGCTCCTGTCGGAGCACGTTATCATTCTTGTAGTTCTGAGTGAATTCCCTCGGTATGATAATTCTTTCATCAGTTTGTTCCCGTTTCTCTCTAGTCTGAGCCTACACACTATTCTAGCTATCCATGGTGTGGCTCGTAACACTGATGACCAAACAGATCACGGCACATCGAATCTCAAAATTAACTGCCAAAACTATTGTTTTTCATCCTGTAGTCCTTTTAGAATTACTAAACGTCCTTTTTTGGGCCGAGATTTCAGGAACGCTTTTTCGGGGTTTGTGTGCACGTATTTCAAATCATACGGACCTAAAATTAGAGTATTCCATCTTTATTCCCCTAGAGCCTTCCAGTGTTCCTAACCGCTCCAGTCGGAGCACGTTATCATTCTTGTTTGTTCTGGTGAATCCCTCGGTATGATATTCTTTCATCAGTTTGTTCCCGTTTCTCTCTAGCTTGAGCCTAACACAACTATTCTAGCTACCATGGGTGTGGCTCGTAACACCTATGACCAAAGGATTTACGGCACCATCGAATCTCAAACTTTAACTGCCAAAACTTTTGTTTTCATTTGAGTCGTTTTAGAATTACTAAACGTCCTTTTTTGGGCCGAATTTCAGGAAGCTTTTCGGGGTTTGTGTGCAAGTATTTCAAATCATACGGACCTAAAATAGAAATCATTCCATCTTTATTCCCCTAGAGCCTTCCAGCAGATCCTAAACCGCTCCAGTCGGAGCACGTTATCATTCTTGTTAGTTCTGAGTGAATTCCCGTCGTATGATCATTTTTCATCAGTTTTTTCCCCGTTTCTCTCTAGCCTGAGCCTAACACACTATTCTAGCTATCCATGGTGTGGCTGTAACACCTGATGACCAAACATCTACGGCACATCGAATCTCAAACTTTAACTGCCAAAACTATTGTTTTTCATCCGTAGTCCCTTTTAGAATTACTAAACGCTTTTTTGGGCCGAGATATAGGAACGCTTTTCGGGGTTGTGTGCATGTATTTCAAATCATACGGACCTAAAAATTAGAAGTTATTCCATTTATTCCCCTAGAGCTTCCAGTGTTCCTAAACCGCTCCAGTCGGAGCACGTTATCATTCTGTTTGTTCGTGTGAATTCCCTCGGTATGATCACCTAAACGTCCTTTTTGGGCCGAGATGGAGAGAGGCGTGCCGCGAGAAGGAGTCTTTTTTGGGCCGAGATAGGAGAGATGCGAGAGGATGAGATCGAGAGCCGGAGGAGATTCGGAGAGATGGAGACGCTGAGAGGAGGCGATGAGAGATTTGAGAGATGATCTTGAGATCGAGGAGATTTCCGAGATGGACGGGGAGCGAGGGAGCCGAGGCGAGGAGCGACCGAGGAGGAGCGAGGACGAAGATAGGGGGGAGAGCCGAGATGAGATTTCATGGTGGTGGAACGCGTTTTTTCGGGGTTTTGTGATAGGGGGTTTCTTCTTTGTGTGTGCAGTCCTATTGCAAAACCCACCTCCAAAGGATTTAAAAAAATTAGAATCATCCAATCTTTATTCCCCTAGACTTTCCCCCAAGCATAGTTCGTTCCTAAACAGCTCCATCGGTTCACGCTATGAGCAAAGCAAGAAAGTTTTTTGAGCACGTTATTCATCTTGTTTAGTTCTGGGCGGGAAAAAGATTACTTCCCATCAGTATGATCATTTTCTTTTTCATAGTGTTTGTTACCCTGTTTTTTGCTTTGTTTGTTGATTGCTCTATAGCATAAGCCATAGCCACACTATTCTAGCTATCCCTTATCGGTTGCCTTGTTTGTCCCCGCCTCCCGTCACACACCTTATGACTCCCCAAAAATAGGTATCTACCCGGCACCCAATTGATTTACTCCCCACCTCACAACCAACACTTCTTACACTCGCCAAAACTTTTGTGTTTTTTTATCCCCCTCTGTTATAGTCCCTTTTTATGGAATCTACTGTATAACATTTGCCTTTCTTGCGGTTCCGAGAGATTCCTCTCTTTCAGGGACCTCTATGCCGCTTATCGCCGTTTTTGGTTTTGCTTGCGCACGTATTTCAAATCATAGACCTAAAAATTAGAAGTCATTCCATCTTTATTTCCCTAGAGCCTTCCAGCAGTTCCTAAACCACCCAGTCGGAGCACGTTATCATTTTGTTAGTTCTGAGTGAATTCCCTGGTATGATTTCTATCCGTTTGTTCCCGTTTCTTCTCTAGTCTGAGCCTAAAACACTATTCTAGCTATCCATGGGTGTGGCTCGTAACACCTGATGACCAAAACGGATTTATGTAGTCCCTTTTTTAGAATTACTAAACGTCCTTTTTTGCCGAGATTTCCAGGAACGCTTTCGGGGTTTGTGTGCAGATTTCAACATAAGGACCTAAAAATTAGAAATCATTCCATCTTTATTCCCCTAGAGCCTTCAGCAGTTCCTAAACCGCTCCAGTGGAGCACGTTATCATTCTTGTTAGTTCTGAGTGAATTCCCTCGGTATGATCATTCTTTCATCATTGTTCCGTTTCTCTCTAGTCGAGCCTAGCAAACTATTCTAGCTACCATGGGTGTGGCTCGTACACCTGATGACCAAACGGATCTACGGCACCATTGAATCTCAAACTTTAACTGCCAAAACTTTTGTTTTCATTCTGTAGTCCCTTTAGAATTACTAAACGTCCTTTTTGTCCGAGATTTCCAGGAACGCTTTTCGGGGTTTGTGTGCATGTATTTCAAAACTATACGGACCTAAAAATTAGAAATCATTCCATCTTTATTCCCTAGGCCTTCCAGCAGTTCCTAAACCGCTCCAGTCGGAGCACGTTATCATTTTGTGTTCTAGTTTGAGTGAATTCCCTCGGTATGATCATCTTTCTAGTTTGGTCCCTGTTTTCTTAGCTGAGCCTAGCACACTATTCTAGCTATCCATGGGTGTGGCCGTCACCTGATGACAAACGGATCTACGGCACCATTGAATTCAACTTTAACTGCCAAAACTTTTGTTTTTCATCCTGTAGTCCCTTTTAGAATTACTAAACGTCTTTTTTGGGCCGGAGATTCCAGGAACGCTTTCTCGGGGTTGTGTGGCACGTATTTCAAACATACGGACCTAAAAATAGAAATCATTCATCTTTATTCCCCTAGAGCCTTCCAGCAGTTCCTAAACCGCTCCAGTGGAGCACGTTATCATTCTTGTTAGTTCTGAGTGAATTCCCTCGGTATGATCATTCTTCATCAGTTGTTCCCCGTTTCTCTCTAGCGAGCCTAGCAACACTATTCTAGCTATCATGGTGTGGCGTAACAACTGATGACCAAAAGGATCTACGGCACCATGAATCTCAAACTTTAACTGCCAAAACTTTTGTTTTTCATCTGTAGTCCCTTTAGAATTACTAAACGTCCTTTTTTCGAGATTCAGGAACGCTTTCTCGGGGTTGTGTGCATGTATTTCAAACTATACGGACCTAAAAATTAGAAATCATTCCATCTTTATCCCCTAGGCCTTCCAGCAGTTCCTAAACCGCTCCAGTCGGAGCACGTTATCATTCTTGTTAGTTCTGAGTGAATTCCCTCGGTATGATCATTCTTTCATTAGTTTGTTCCGTTTCTTCTAGCTTGAGCCTAGCACACTATTCTAGCTATCCATGGGTGTGGCTCGTAACACCTGATGACCAAACGATCTCGGCACCACGATCTCAAACTTTAACAGCCAAAACTATTGTTTTTCATCGTAGTCCCTTTTAGAATTACTAAACGTCCTTTTTTGGCCGAGATTTCCAGGAACGCTTTCTCGGGGTTTGTTTGTGCACGTATTTCAAACCATACGGACCTAAAAATTAGAAGTCATTCCATCTTTATTCTCCTAGAGCCTTCCAGCTGTTCCTAAACTGCTCCTGTCGGAGCACGTTATCATTCTTGTTAGTTCTGAGTGAATTCCCTCGGTATGATAATTCTTTCATCAGTTTGTTCCCCGTTTCTTCTCTAGTCTGAGCCTAGCACACTATTCTAGCTATCCATGAGTGTGGCTCGTAACACCTGATGACCAAACGAATCTACGGCAGCATCGAATCTCAAACATTAACTGCCAAAACTATTGTTTTTCATCCTGTAGTCCCTTTTAGAATTACTAAACGTCCTTTTTTGGGCCGAGATTTCTAGGAACGCTTTGTCGGGGTTTGTGTGCACGTATTTCAAATCATACGGACCTAAAAATTAGAAGTTATTCCATCTTTATTCCCCTAGAGCCTTCCAGCTGTTCCTAAACCGCTCCAGTCGGAGCACGTTATCATTCTTGTTTGTTCTGTGTGAATTCCCTCGGTATGATCACTCTTTCATCAGTTTGTTCCCCGTTTCTGCTCTAGCCTGAGCCTAACACACTATTCTAGCTATCCATGGGTGTGGCTCGTAACACCTAATGACCAAATGGATTTACGGCACCATCGAATCTCAAACTTTAACTGCCAAAACTTTTGTTTTTCATTATGTAGTCCGTTTTAGAATTACTAAACGTCCTTTTTTGGGCCGATATTTCTAGGAATGCTTTGTCGGGGTTTGTGTGCACGTATTTCAAATCATACGGACCTAAAAAATAGAAATCATTCATCTTTATTCCCCTAGAGCCTTCCAGCAGATCCTAAACCGCTCCAGTCGGAGCACGTTATCATTCTTGTTAGTTCTGAGTGAATTACCTCGGTATGATCATTCTTTCATCAGTTTGTTCCCCGTTTCTGCTCTAGCCTGAGCCTAACACACTATTCTAGCTATCCATGAGTGTGGCTCGTAACACCTGATGACCAAACAAATCTACGGCAGCATCGAATCTCAAACTTTAACTGCCAAAACTATTGTTTTTCATCCTGTAGTCCCTTTTAGAATTACTAAACGTCCTTTTTTGGGCCGAGATTACTAGGAACGCTTTGTCGGGGTTTGTGTGCATGTATTTCAAATCATACGGACCTAAAAATTAGAAGTTATTCCATATTTATTCCCCTAGAGCCTTCCAGCTGTTCCTAAACCGCTCCAGTCGGAGCACGTTATCATTCTTGTTTGTTCTGTGTGAATTCCCTCGGTATGATCACTCTTTCATCAGTTTGTTCCCCGTTTCTGCTCTAGCCTGAGCCTAACACACTATTCTAGCTATCCATGGGTGTGGCTAGTAACAACTGATGACCAAACGGATTTACGGCACCATCGAATCTCAAACTTTAACTGCCAAAACATTTGTTTTTCATTATGTAGTCCGTTTTAGAATTACTAAACGTCCTTTTTTGGGCCGAGATTTCTAGGAATGCTTTGTCGGGGTTTGTGTGCACGTATTTCAAATCATACGGACCTAAAAAATAGAAATCATTCATCTTTATTCCGCTAGAGCCTTCCAGCAGATCCTAAACCGCTCCAGTCGGAGCACGTTATCATTCTTGTTAGTTCTGAGTGAATTACCTCGGTATGATCATTCTTTCATCAGTTTGTTCCCCGTTTCTGCTCTAGCCTGAGCCTAACACACTATTCTAGCTGTCGATGGGTGTGGCTCGTAACACCTGATGACCAAACGGATTTACGGCACCATCGAATCTCAAACTTTAACTGCCAAAACTTTTGTTTTTCATTCTGTAGTCCCTTTCAGAATTACTAAACGTCCTTTTTTGGGCCGAGATTTCCAGGAACGCTTTCTCGGGGTTTGTGCGCATGTATTTCAAAATATACGGACCTAAAAATTAGAAGTCATTCCATCTTTATTCCCCTAGAGCCTTCCAGCAGTTCCTAAACCGCTCCAATCGAAGCACGTTATCATTCTTGTTAGTTCTGAGTGAATTCCCTCGGTATGATCATTCTTTCATTAGTTTGTTCCCTGTTTCTGCTCTAGCCTGAGCCTAGCACACTATTCTAGCTATCCATGGGTGTGGCTCGTACCACCTGATGACCAAACGAATCTACGGCACCATTGAATCTCAAACTTTAACTGCCAAAACTTTTGTTTTTCATCCTGTAGTCCCTTTTAGATTTACTAAACGTCCTTTTTTTGGCCGAGATTTCCAGGAACGCTTTCTCGGGGTTTGTGTGCACATATTTCAAATCATACGGACCTAAAAATTAGAAGTTATTCCATCTTTATTCCCCTAGAGCCTTCTAGCAGTTCCTAAACTGCTCCAGTCCGAGCACGTTGTCATTCCTGTTAGTTCTAAGTGAATTCCGTCGGTATGACAATTCTTTCATCAGTTTGTTCCCCGTTTCTGCTCTAGTATGAGCCTAGCACACTATTTTTGCTATCCATGGGTGTGGCTTGTAAAACCTGATGACCAAACGGATCTACGGCACCATTGAATCTCAAACTTTAACTGCCAAAACTTTTGTTTTTCATCCTGTAGTCCCTTTTAGAATTACTAAACGTCCTTTTTTGGGCCGAGATTTCCAGGAACACTTTCTCGGGGTTTGTGTGCAAGTATTTCAAACCATATAGACCTCAAAATTAGAAATCATTCAATATTTATTCCCCTAGAGCCTTCCAGCTGTTCCCAAACCGCTCCAGTCGGAGCACGTTATCATTCTTGTTAGTTCTGAGTGAATTCCCTCGGTATGATCATTCTTTCATCAGTTTGTTCTCCATTTCTTCTCTAGTGTGAGCCTAACACACTATGCTAGCTATCCATGGTGTGGCTCGTAACACCTGATGACCAAACGGATCTACGGCACAATCGAATCTCAAACTTTAACTGCCAAAACTTTTGTTTTTCATTCCGTAGTCCCTTTTAGAATTACTAAACTTCCTTTTTTGGGCCGAGATTTAAAGCAACGCTTTCTCGGGGTTTGTGTGCACGTATTTCAAATCATACGGACCTAAAAATTATAAATCATTCCATCTTTATTCCTCTAGAGCCTTCCAGCAGTTCCTAAACCGCAACAGTCGGAGCACGTTATCATTCTTGTTATTTCTGAGTGAATTCCCTCGGTATGATCATTCTTTCATCAGTTTGTTCCCCATTTCTGCTCTAGCCTGAGCCTAACACACTATTCTAGCTATCCATGGGTGTGGCTCATAACACCTGATGACCAAACGGATTTACGGCACCATCGAATCTCAAACTTTAACTGCCAAAACATTTATTTTTCATCCTGTAGTCTATTTTGGAATTACTAAACGTCCTTTTTTGGGCCGAGATTTCCAGGAACGCTTTCTCGCGGTTTGTGTGCATGTATTTCAGATCATCCGAACCTAAAAATTAGAAGTCATTCCATCTTTATTGCCCTAGAGCCTTCTAGCAGTTCCTAAACTGCTCCAGTCGGAGCACGTCATCATTCTTGTTAGTTCTGAGTGAATACCCTCGGTATGATCATTTTTTCATCAGTTTGTTCCCCATTTTTTCTCAGCCTAACTCACTATTCTAGCTATGCATGGTGTGACTCGTAACACCTGATGACCAAACGGATTTACGGCACCATCGAATCTCATACTTTAAATGCCAAAACTATTGTTTTTCATTCCGTAGTCCCTTTTAGAATTACTAAACGTCCTTTTTTGTGCCGAGATTTCCAGGATTGCTTTCTCGGGGTTTGTGTGCAAGTATTTCAAACCATACGGACCTAAAAATTACAAATCATTCCATATTTATTCCACTAGAGCCTTCCAGCTGTTCCGAAACTGCTCCAGTCGGAGCACGTTATCATTCTTGTTAGTTCTGAGTGAATTCCCTCGGTATGATAATTCTTTCATCAGTTTGTTCCCTGTTTCTTCTCTAGTCTGAGCCTAGCACACTATTCAAGCTATCCATGGGTGTGGCTCGTAACACCTGATGACCAAACTAATCTACGGCACCATCGATTCTCAAACTTTAACAGCCAAAACTATTGTTTTTCATCCTATAGTCCCTTTTAGAATTACTAAACGTCCTTTTTCGGGCGGAGATTTCTAGGAACGCTTTCTCGGGGTTTTTGTGCATGTATTTCAAATCAGACGGACCTAAAAATTAGAAGTTATTCCATCTTTATTCCCCTAGAGCCTTCCAGTAGTTCCTAAACCGCTCTAGTCGGAGCATGTTGGCATTCTTGTTAGTTCTGAGTGAATTCCCTCGGTATCGTAATTCTTTCATCTGTTTGTTCCCCATTTCTTCTCTAGTCTGAGCCTAACACACTATTCTAGCTATCCATGGGTGTGGCTCGTAACACCTGATGACCAAACTGATCTTCGGCACCATCGATTCTCAAACTTTAACAGCCAAAACTTTTGTTTTTCATCCTGTAGTCCCTTTTAGAATTACTAAACATCCTTTTTTTGGCCGACATTTCTAGGAACGCTTTCTCGGGGTTTGTGTATACGTATTTCAAATCATACGGACCTAAAAATTACAAGTCATTCCATCTTTATTCCCCTAGAGCCTTCCAGTTGTTCCTAAACCACTCCAGTCGGAGCATGTTATCATTCTTGTTAGTTCTGAGTGAATTCCCTCGGTATGATAATTCTTTCATCAGTTTGTTCCCCGTTTCTTCTCTAGTATGAGCCTAGCACACTATTCTAGCTATCCATGGGTGTGGCTCATAACACCCAATGACCAAATGGATCTACGGCACCATCGAATCTCAAACTTTAACTGCCAAAACTATTGTTTTTCATCCTGTAGTCCGTTTTAGAATTACTAAACATCCTTTTTGGGGCAGAGATATCTAGGAATGCTTTCTCGGGGTTTGTGTGCACTTATTTCAAATCATACGGACCTAAAAATTAGAAATCATTCCATCTTTATTCCCCTAGAGCCTTCCAGCAGTTCCTAAACCGCTCCAGTCGGAGCACGTTATCATTCTTGTTAGTTCTGAGTGAATTCCCTCGGTATGATCATTATTTCATCAGTTTGCTCCCCGTTTCTTCTCTAGTCTGAGCCTAGCACACTATTCTAGCTATCCATGGGTGTGGCTCGTAACACCTGCTGACCAAACGGATCTACGGTACCATTGAATCTCAAACTTTAACTGCCAAAACTTTTGTTTTTAATCCTGTAGTCGCTTTTCGAATTACTAAACGTCCTTTTTTGGGCCGAGATTTCCAAGAACGCTTTCTCGAGGTTTGTGTGCACGTATTTCAAATCATACGGACCTAAAAATTAGAAGTTATTCCATATTTATTCCCCTAGAGCCTTCCAACTGTTCCTAAACCGCTCCAGTCGGAGCACGTTATCTTTCTTGTTAGTTCTGAGTGAATTCCCTCGGTATGATCATTCTTTCATCAGTTTCTTCCCCGTTTCTTCTCTAGTCTGAGCCTAGCACACTATTCTAGCTATCCATTGGTGTGGCTCGTAACACCTGATGACCAAACGGATCTACGGCACCATTGAATCTCAAACTTTAACTGCCAAAACTTTTGTTTTTCATCCTGTAGTCCCTTTTAGATTTACTAAACGTCCTTTTTTGGGCCAAGATTTCCAGGAACGCTTTCTCGAGGTTTGTGTGCACGTTTTTCAAACCATACGGAAGTAAAAGTTAGAAATCATTCCATCTTTATTCCCCTAGAGCCTTCCAGCAGTTCGTAAACCGCTCCAGTCGGAGCACGTTATCATTATTTTTAGTTCTGAGTGAATTCCCTCGGTATGATCATTTTTTCATCAGTTTGTTCCCCGTTTCTACTCTAGTATGAGCCTAGCACACTATTCTAGCTATCCATGGGTGTGGCTTGTAACACCTGATGACCAAACGGATTTACGGCACCATTGAATCTCAAACTTTAACTGCCAAAACTTTTGTTTTTCATCCTGTAGTCCCTTTTAGAATTACTAAACGTCCTTTTTTGTGTCGAGATTTCCAGGAATGCTTTCTCGGGGTTTGTGTGCACGTATTTCAAATCATACGGACCTAAAAATTAGAAGTCATTCCATCTTTATTGCCCTAGAGCCTTCTAGCAGTTCCTAAACCGCTCCAGTCGGAGCACGTTATCATTCTTGTTAGTTCTGAGTGAATTCCCTCGGTATGTTAATTCTTTCATCAGTTTGTACCCCATTTCTTCAATAGTCTGAGCCTAGCACACTATTCTAGCTATCCATGGGTGTGGCTCGTAACACCTGATGACCAAACTGATCTACGGCACCATCGAATCTCAAACTTTAACTGCCAAAACTTTTGTTTTTCATCCTGTAGTCCCTTTTAGAATTACTAAACGTCCTTTTTTGTGCCGAGATTTCCAGGAACGCTTTCTCGTGGATTGTGTGCATGTATTTCAAACCATACGGACCTAAAAATTAGAAATCATTCCATCTTTATTCCTCTAGAGCCTTCCAGCAGTTCCTAAACCGCTCCATTTCTTGTTAGTTCTGAGTGAATTCCCTAGGTATGATAATTCTTTCATCAGTTTGTTCCCCGTTTCTTCTCTAGTCTGAGCCTAGGTCTGAGCGAATTCCCTCGGTATGATCATTCTTTCATCAGTTTGTTCCCTGTTTCTTCTCTAGTCTGAGCCTAGCACACTATTCTAGCTATCCATGGGTGTGGCTCGTAACACCTGATGACCAAACGGATCTACGGCACCATTGAATCTCAAACTTTAACTGCCAAAACTTTTTTTTTCATCCTGTAGTCCCTTTTAGAATTACTAAACGTCCTTTTTTGGGCCGAGATTTCCAGGAACGCTTTCTCGGGGTTTGTGTGCACGTATTTCAAATCATACGGACCTAAAAATTAGAAGTCATTCCATATTTATTCCCCTAGAGCCTTCCAGCAGTTCCTAAACCGCTCCAGTCGGAGGACATTATCATTCTTGTTAGTTCTGCGTGAATTCCCTCGGTATGATCATTCTTTCATCAGTTTGTTCCCCGTTTGTTATCTAGTCTGAGGTTAGCACACTATTCTAGCTATCCATGGGTGTGGCTCGTAACACCTGATAACCAAACGGATCTACGGCACCATCGAATCTCAAACTTTAACTGGCAAAAGTTTTATTTTTCATCATGTAGTCCCATTTAGAATTACTAAACGACCTTTTTTGGGCCGAGATTTCCAGGAACGCTTTCTCGGGGTTTGTGTGCATGTATTTCAAATCATACGGACCTAAAAATTAGAAGTCATTCCATATTTATTCCCCTAAAGCCTTCCAGCAGTTCCTAAACCGCTCCAGTCGGAGCACGTTATCATTCTTGTTAGTTCTGCATGAATTCCCTTGGTATGATCATTCTTTCATCAGTTTGTTCCCCGTTTCTTCTCTAGTCTGAGCCTAGCACACTATTCTAGCTATCCATGGGTGTGGCTCGTAACACCTGATGACCAAACGGATCTACGGCACCATTGAATCTCAAACTTGAACTGCCAAAACTTTTGTTTTTCATCCTGTAGTCCCTTTTAGAATTACTAAACGTCCTCTTTTGGGCCGAGATTTCCAGGAACGCTTTCTCGGGGTTTGTGTGCACGTTTTTCAAACCATACGGACCTAAAAGTTAGAAATCATTCCATCTTTATTCCCCTAGAGCCTTCCAGCAGTTCCTAAACCGCTCCAGTCGGAGCACGTTATCATTATTGATAGTTCTGAGTGAATTCCCTCGGTATGATCATTTTTTCATCAGTTTGTTCCCCGTTTCTACTCTAGTATGAGCCTAGCACACTATTCTAGCTATCCATGGGTGTGGCTCGTAACACCTGATGACCAAACGGATTTACGGCACCATTGAATCTCAAACTTTAACTGCCAAAACTTTTGTTTTTCATCCTGTAGTCCCTTTTAGAATTACTAAACGTCCTTTTTGTGTCGAGATTTCCAGGAACGCTTTCTTGGGGTTTCTGTGCACGTATTTCAAATCATACGGACCTAAAAATTAGAAGTCATTCCATCTTTATTGCCCTAGAGCCTTCTAGCAGTTCCTAAACCGCTCCAGTCGGAGCACGTTATCATTCTTGTTAGTTCTGAGTGAATTCCCTCGGTATGATAATTCTTTCATCAGTTTGTTCCCCATTACTTCAATAGTCTAAGCCTAGCACACTATTCTAGTTATCCATGTTTGTGGCTCGTAACAGCTGATGGCCAAACGGATCTACGGCACCATCGAATCTCAAACTTTAACTGCCAAAACTTTTGTTTTTCATCCTGTAGTCCCTTTTAGAATTACTAAATGTCCTTTTTTGGGCCAAGATTTCCAGGAACGCTTTCTTAGGGTTTGTGTGCACGTATTTCAAATCATACGGACCTAACAATTAGAAGTCATTCCAGCTGTTCCTAAACCGCTCCAGTCGGAGCACGTTATCATTCTTGTTAGTTCTGAGTGAATTCCCTCGGTATGATCATTCTTTCATCAGTTTGTTCCCCATTTCTCCTCTAGTATGAGCCTAACACAGTATTCTAGATATCCATGGGTGTGGCTCGGAACACCTGATGACCAAACGGATCTACGGCACCATCGAATCTCAAACTTTAACTGCCAAAACTTTTGTTTTTCATCCTGTACTCCCTTTTAGAATTACTAAACGTCCTTTTTTGGGCTTTGTGTGCACGTATTTCAAACCATACGGACCTAAAAATTAGAAATCATTCCATCTTTATTCCCCTAGAGCCTTCCAGCAGTTCCTAAACCGCTCCAGTCGGAGCACGTTATCATTATTGTTAGTTCTGAGTGAATTCCGTCGGTATGATCAGTTTTTCATCAGTTTGTTCCCCGTTTTCTTCTCTAGTCTGAGCCTAGCACATTATTCTAGCTATCCATGGGTGTGGCTCGTAACACCTGATGACCAAACGGATCTACGGCACCATCGAATCTCAAACTTTAACTGCCAAAACTATTGTTTTTCATCCTGTAGTCCCTTTTAGAATTACTAAACGTCCTTTTTTGGGCCGAGATTTCCAGGAACGCTTTCTCGGGGTTTGTGTGCACGTATTTCAAATCATATGAACCTAAAAATTAGAAATCATTCCATCTCTATTTCCCTAGAGCCTTCCAGTTGTTCCTAAACCGCTAAAGTCGGAGCACGTTATCATTCTTGTTATTTCAGAGTGAATTTCCTCGGTATGATCATTCTTTCATCAGTTTGTTCCCTGTTTGTTCTCTAGTCTGAGCCTAGCACACTATTCTAGCTATCCATGGGTGTGGCTAGTCACACCTGATGACCAAACGGATCTATGGCACCATCGAATCTCAAACTTTAACTGCCAAAACTTTTGTTTTTCATCCCGTAGTCTCTTTTAGAATTACTAAACGTCCTTTTTTGGGCCGAGATTTCCAGGAACGCTTTCTCGCGGTTTGTGTGCACGTATTTCAGATCATACGGACCTAAAAATTGGAAATCATTCCATCTTTATTGCCCTAGAGCCTTCTAGCAGTTCCTAAACCGCTCCAGTCGGAGCACGTTATCATTCTTGTTAGTTCTAAGTGAATTCCCTCGGTATAATAATTCTTTCATCAGTTTGTTCCCCGTTTCTTCTCTAGTATGCGCCTAGCACACTATTCTAGCTATCCATGGGTGTGGCTCGTAACACCTGATGACCAAACGGATCTACGGCACCATCGAATCTCAAACTTTAATTGCCAAAACTATTGTTTTTCATTCCGTAGTCCCTTTTAGAATTACTAAACGTCCTTTTTTTTGCCGAGATTTCCAGGAACGCTTTCTCGGGGTTTGTGTGCACGTATTTCAAACCATACGGACCTAAAAATTAGAAATCATTCCATCTTTATTCCCCTAGAGCCTTCCAGCAGTTCCTAAACCGCTCCAGTCGGAGCACGTTATCATTCTTGTTAGTTCTGAGTGAATTCCCTCGGTATGATCATTCTTTCATTAGTTTGTTCCCTGTTTCTGCTCTAGCCTGAGCCTAGCACACTATTCTAGCTATCCATGGGTGTGCCTTGTACCACCTGATGACCAAACAGATCTACGGCACCATTGAATCTCAGACTTTAACTGCCAAAACTTTTGTTTTTCATCGTGTAGTCCCTTTTAGAATTACTAAACATCCTTTTTTGGGCCGAGATTTCCAGGAACGCTTTCTCGGGGTCTATGTGCACGTATTTCAAATCATACGGACCTAAAAATTAGAAGTCATTCCATCTTTATTCCCCTAGAGCCTTCCAGCAGTTCCTAAACCGCTCCAGTTGGAGCACGTTATCATTCTTGTTAGTTCTGAGTGAATTCCCTCGGTATGATCATTCTTTTATCAGTTTGTTCCCCGTTTCTTCTCTAGTCTGAGCCTAACACACTATTCTAGCTATCCATGGGTGTGGCTCGTAACACCTGATGACAAACTAATCTATGGCACCATCGATTCTCAAACTTTAACAGCCAAAACTATTGTTTTTCATACTGTAGTCCCTTTTAGAATTACTAAACGTCCTTTTTTGGGCCGAGATTTCCAGGAACGCTTTCTCGGGGTTTGTGTGCACGTATTTCAAACCATACGGACCTAAAAATTAGAAGTCTTTCCATCTTTATTCTCCTAGAGCCTTCCAGCTGTTCCTAAACTGCTCCTGTCGGAGCACGTTATCATTCTTGTTAGTTCTGAGTGAATTCCCTCGGTATGATAATTCTTTCATCAGTTTGTTCCCCGTTTCTTCTCTAGTCTAAGCCTAGCACACTATTCTAGCTATCCATGAGTGTGGCTCGTAACACCTGATGACCAAACGAATCTACGGCAGCATCGAATCTCAAACATTAACTGCCAAAACTATTGTTTTTCATCCTGTAGTCCCTTTTAGAATTACTAAACGTCCTTTTTTGGGCCGAGATTTCTAGGAACGCTTTGTCGGGGTTTGTGTGCACGTATTTCAAATCATACGGACCTAAAAATTAGAAGTTATTCCATCTTTATTCCCCTAGAGCCTTCCAGCTGTTCCTAAACCGCTCCAGTCGGAGCACGTTATCATTCTTGTTTGTTCTGTGTGAATTCCCTCGGTATGATTACTCTTTCATCAGTTTGTTCCCCGTTTCTGCTCTAGCCTGAGCCTAACACACTATTCTAGCTATCCATGGGTGTGGCTCGTAACACCTAATGACCAAACGGATTTACGGCACCATCGAATCTCAAACTTTAACTGCCAAAACTTTTGTTTTTCATTATGTAGTCCGTTTTATAATTACTAAACGTCCTTTTTTGGCCGATATTTCTAGGAATGCTTTGTCGGGGTTTGTGTGCACGTATTTCAAATCATACGGACCTAAAAAATAGAAATCATTCATCTTTATTCCCCTAGAGCCTTCCAGCAGATCCTAAACCGCTCCAGTCGGAGCACGTTATAATTCTTGTTAGTTCTGAGTGAATTACCTCGGTATGATCATTCTTTCATCAGTTTGTTCCCCGTTTCTGCTCTAGCCTGAGCCTAACACACTATTCTAGCTATCCATGAGTGTGGCTCGTAACACCTGATGACCAAACGAATCTACGGCAGCATCGAATCTCAAACTTTAACTGCCAAAACTATTGTTTTTCATCCTGTAGTCCCTTTTAGAATTACTAAACGTCCTTTTTTGGGCCGAGATTTCTAGGAACGCTTTGTCGGGGTTTGTGTTCACGTATTTCAAATCATACGGACCTAAAAATTAAAAGTTATTCCATCTTTATTCCCCTAGAGCCTTCCAGCTGTTCCTAAACCGCTCCAGTCGGAGCACGTTATCATTCTTGTTTGTTCTGTGTGAATTCCCTCGGTATGATCACTCTTTCATCAGTTTGTTCCCCGTTTCTGCTCTAGCCTGAGCCTAACACACTAATCTAGCTATCCATGGGTGTGGCTCGTAACACCTGATGACCAAACGGATTTACGGCACCATCGAATCTCAAACTTTAACTGCCAAAACTTTTGTTTTTCATTATGTAGTCCGTTTTAGAATTACTAAACGTCCTTTTTTGGGCCGAGATTTCTAGGAATGCTTTGTCGGGGTTTGTGTGCACGTATTTCAAATCATACGGACCTAAAAAATAGAAATCATTCATCTTTATTCCCCTAGAGCCTTCCAGCAGATCCTAAACCGCTCCTGTCGGAGCACGTTATCATTCTTGTTAGTTCTGAGTGAATTACCTCGGTATGATCATTCTTTCATCAGTTTGTTCCCCGTTTCTGCTCTAGCCTGAGCCTAACACACTATTCTAGCTGTCGATGGGTGTGGCTTGTAACACCTGATGACCAAACGGATTTACGGCACCATCGAATATCAAACTTTAACTGCCAAAACTTTTGTTTTTCATTCTGTAGTCCATTTCAGAATTACTAAACGTCCTTTTTTGGGCCGAGATTTCCAGGAACGCTTTCTCGGGGTTTGTGCGCATGTATTTCAAACTATACGGACCTAAAAATTAGAAGTTATTCCATCTTTATTCCCCTAGAGCCTTCCAGCTGTTCCTAAACCGCTCCAGTCGGAGCACGTTATCATTCTTGTTTGTTCTGTGTGAATTCCCTCGGTATGATCACTCTTTCATCAGTTTGTTCACCGTTTCTGCTCTAGCCTGAGCCTAACACACTAATCCAGCTATCCATGGGTGTGGCTCGTAACACCTGATGACCAAACGGATTTACGGCACCATCGAATCTCAAACTTTAACTGCCAAAACTTTTGTTTTTCATTATGTAGTCCGTTTTAGAATTACTAAACGTCCTTTTTTGGGCCGAGATTTCTAGGAATGCTTTGTCGGGGTTTGTGTGCACGTATTTCAAATCATACGGACCTAAAAAATAGAAATCATTCATCTTTATTCCCCTAGAGCCTTCCAGCAGATCCTAAACCGCTCCAGTCGGAGCACGTTATCATTCTTGTTAGTTCTGAGTGAATTACCTCGGTATGATCATTCTTTCATCAGTTTGTTCCCCGTTTCTGCTCTAGCCTGAGCCTAACACACTATTCTAGCTGTCGATGGGTGTGGCTTGTAACACCTGATGACCAAACGGATTTACGGCACCATCGAATCTCAAACTTTAACTGCCAAAACTTTTGTTTTTCATTCTGTAGTCCATTTCAGAATTACTAAACGTCCTTTTTTGGGCCGAGATTTCCAGGAACGCTTTCTCGGGGTTTGTGCGCATGTATTTCAAACTAAACGGACCTAAAAATTAGAAGTCATTCCATCTTTATTCCCCTAGAGCCTTCCAGCAGTTCCTAAACCGCTCCAATCGGAGCACGTTATCATTCTTGTTAGTTCTGAGTGAATTCCCTCGGTATGATCATTCTTTCATTAGTTTGTTCCCTGTTTCTGCTCTAGCCTGAGCCTAGCACACTATTCTAGCTATCCATGGGTGTGGCTCGTACCACCTGATGACCAAACGAATCTACGGCACCATTGAATCTCAAACTTTAACTGCCAAAACTTTTGTTTTTCATCCTGTAGTCCCTTTTAGATTTACTAAACGTCCTTTTTTTGGCCGAGATTTCCAGGAACGCTTTCTCGGGGTTTGTGTGCACATATTTCAAATCATACGGACCTAAAAATTAGAAGTTATTCCATCTTTATTCCCCTAGAGCCTTCTAGCAGTTCCTAAACTGCTCCAGTCCGAGCACTTTGTCATTCCTGTTAGTTCTAAGTGAATTCCGTCGGTATGATAATTCTTTCATCAGTTTGTTCCCCGTTTCTGCTCTAGTCTGAGCCTAGCACACTATTTTTGCTATCCATGGGTGTGGCTTGTAACACCTGATGACCAAACGGATCTACGGCACCATTGAATCTCAAACTTTAACTGCCAAAACTTTTGTTTTTCATCCTGTAGTTCCTTTTAGAATTACTAAACGTCCTTTTTTGGGCCGAGATTTCCAGGAACACTTTCTCGAGGTTTGTGTGCACTTATTTCAAACCATACGGACCTAAAAATTAGAAGTCATTCCATCTTTATTCTCCTAGAGCCTTCCAGCTGTTCCTAAACCACTCCTGTCGGAGCACGTTATCATTCTTGTAAGTTCTGAGTGAATTCCCTCGGTATGATAATTCTTTCATCAGTTTGTTCCCCGTTTCTTCTCTAGTATGAGCCTAGCACACTATTCTAGCTATCCATGGGTGAGGATCGTAACACCTGATGACCAAACGGATCTACGGCACCATCGAATCTCAAACAATAACTGCCAAAACTATTGTTTTTCATCCTGTAATCCCTTTTAGAATTACTAAACGTCCTTTTTTGGGCCGAGATTTCCAGGAACGCTTTGTCGGGGTTTGTGTGCGCGTATTTCAAATCATACGGACCTAAAAATTAGAAGTTATTCCATCTTTATTCCCCTAGAGCCTTCCAGCTGATCCTAAACCGCTCCAGTCAGAGCACGTTATCATTCTTGTTAGTTCTGAGTGAATTCCTTCGGTATGATCATTCTTTCATCAGTTTGTTCCTCGTTTCTGCTCTAGCCTAAGCCAAACACACTATTCTAGCTATCCATGGGTGTGGCTCGTAACACCTGATGACCAAACGGATTTACGGCACAATCGAATCTCAAACTTTAACTACCAAAACTTTTGTTTTTCATTATGTAGTCCCTTTTCTAATTACTAAACGTCCTTTTTTGGGCCGAGATTTCCAGGAACGCTTTCTCGGGGTTTGTGTGCATGTATTTCAAATCATACGGACCTAAAAATTAGAAATCATTCATCTTTATACCCCTAGAGCCTTCCAGCAGTTCCTAAACCGCTCCAGTCGGAGCATGTTATCATTCTTGTTAGTTCTGAGTGAATTCCCTCGGTATGATCATTCTTTCATCAGTTTGTTCCCCATTTCTGCTCTAGCCTGAGCCTAACACACTATTCTAGCTATCCATGGGTGTGGCTCGTAACACCTGATGACCAAACGGATTTACGGCACCATCGAATCTCAAACTTTAACTGCCAAAACATTTATTTTTCATCCTATAGTCTATTTTAGAATTACAAAACGTCCTTTTTTGGGCCGAGATTTCCAGGAACGCTTTCTCGCGGTTTGTGTGCACGTATTTCAGATCATCCGGACCTAAAAATTAGAAGTCATTCCATCTTTATTGCCCTAGAGCCTTCTAGCAGTTCCTAAACCGCTCCAGTCGGAGCACGTTATCATTCTTGTTAGTTCTGAGTGAATACCCTCGGTATGATCATTTTTTCATCAGTTTGTTCCCCGTTTCTTCTCTAGTCTGAGCCTAGCACACTATTCTAGCTATCCATGGGTGTGGCTCGTAACACCTGATGACCAAACGGATTTACGGCACCATCGAATCTCAAACTTTAACTGCCAAAACTGTTGTTTTTCATTCCGTAGTCCCTTTTAGAATTACTAAACGTCCTTTTTTGTGCCGAGATTTCCAGGAATGCTTTCTCGGGGTTTGTCTGCAAGTATTTCAAACCATATAGACCTAAAAATTAGAAATCATTCCATATTTATTCCCCTAGAGCCTTCCAGCTGTTCCTAAACCGCTCCAGCCGGAGCACATTATCATTCTTGTTAGTTCTGAGTGAATTCCCTTGGTATGATCATTCTTTCATCAGTTTGTTCTCCATTTCTTCTCTAGTCTGAGCCTAACACACTATTCTAGCTATCCATGGTGTGGCTCGTAACACCTGATGACCAAACGGATCTACGGCACAATCGAATCTCAAACTTTAACTGCCAAAACTTTTGTTTTTCATTCCGTAGTCCCTTTTAGAATTACTAAACGTCCTTTTTTGGGCCGAGATTTAAAGGAACGCTTTCTCGGGGTTTGTGTGCACGTATTTCAAATCATACGGACCTAAAAATTATAAATCATTCCATCTTTATTCCTCTAGAGCCTTCCAGAAGTTCCTAATCCGCTCCAGTCGGAGCACGTTATCATTCTTGTTAGTTCTGAGTGAATTCCCTCGGTATGATCATTCTATCATCAGTTTGTTCCCCATTTCTGCTCTAGCCTGAGCCTAACACACTATTCTAGCTATCCATGGGTGTGGCTCGTAACACCTGATAACCAAACGGATTTACGGCACCATCGAATCTCAAACTTTAACTGCCAAAACATTTATTTTTCATCCTGTAGCCTATTTTAGAATTACTAAACGTCCTTTTTTGGGCCGAGATTTCCAGGAACGCTTTCTCGCGGTTTGTGTGCACGTATTTCAGATCATTCGGACCTAAAAATTAGAAGTCATTCCATCTTTATTGCCCTAGAGCCTTCTAGCAGTTCCGAAACCGCTCCAGTCGGACCACGTTATCATTCTTGTTAGTTCTGAGTGAATACCCTCGGTATGATCATTTTTTCATCAGTTTGTTCCCCGTTTCTTCTCTAGTCTGAGCCTAGCACACTATTCTAGCTATCCATGGGTGTGGCTCGTAACACCTGATGACCAAACGGATTTACGGCACCATCGAATCTCAAACTTTAACTGCCAAAACTATTGTTTTTCATTCCGTAGTCCCTTTTAGAATTACTAAACGTCCTTTTTTGTGCCGAGATTTCCAGGAATGCTTTCTCGGGGTTTGTGTGCAAGTATTTCAAACCATATAGACCTAAAAATTAGAAATCATTCCATCTTTATTCCTCTAGAGCCTTCCAGCAGTTCCTAAACCGCTCCAGTCGGAGCACGTTATCATTCTTGTTAGTTCTGAGTGAATTCCCTCGGTATGATAATTCTTTCATCAGTTTGTTCCCGTTTTTTTGGGCCGAGATTTCCATGAACGCTTTCTCGGGGTTTGTGTGCACGTATTTCAAATCATACAGACCTAAAAATTAGAAATCATTCCATCTTTATTCCCCTAGAGCCTTCCAGCAGTTCCTAAACCGCTCCAGTCGGAGAAAGTTATCATTATTGTTAGTTCTGAGTGAATTCCCTCGGTATGATCATTCTTTCATCAGTTTGTTCCCCGTTTCTGCTCTAGCCTCAGCCTAACTCACTATTCTAGCTATCCATGGGCGTGGCTCGTAACACCTGATGACCAAACGGATCTACGGTACCATCGAATCTCAAACTTTAACAGCCAAAACTTTTGTTTTTCATCCTGTAGTCCCTTTTAGTATTACTAAATGTCCTTTTTTGGGCTGAGATTTCCAGGAATGCTTTCTCGGGGTTTGTGCGCACGTATTTCAAATCATACGGACCTAAAAATTAGAAGTCATTCCATCTTTATTCCCCTAGAGCCTTCCAGCAGTTCCTAAACCGCTGCAGTCGGAGCACGTTATCAATATTGTTACTTCTGAGTGAATTCCCTCGGTATGATAATTCTTTCATCAGTTTGTTCCCCGTTTCTTCTATAGTCTGAGCCTAGCACACTATTCTAGCTATCCATGGGTGTGGCTCGTAACACCTGATGACCAAACGGATCTACGGCACCATCGAATCTCAAACTTTAACTGCCAAAACTATTGTTTTTCATCCTGTAGTCCGTTTTAGAATTACTAAACGTCCTTTTTTGGGCCGAGATTTCTAGGAACGCTTTCTCGGGGTTTGTGTGCACGTATTTCAAATCATACGGACATAAAAATTAGAAGTCATTCCATCTTTATTCCCCTAGAGCCTTCCAGCAGTTCCTAAACCGCACCAGTCGGAGCACGTTATCATTCTTGTTAGTTCTGAGTGAATTCCCTCGGTATGATCTTTCTTTCATCAGTTTGTCCCCCGTTTCTTCTCTAGTCTGAGCCTAGCACACTATTCTAGCTACCATGGTGTGGCTCATAATACCTGATGACCAAACGGATTTACGGCACCATCGAATCTCATACTTTAAATGCCAAAACTATTGTTTTTCATTCCGTAGTCCCTTTTAGAATTACTAAACGTCCTTTTTTGTGCCGAGATTTCTAGGAACGCTTTCTCGGGGTTTGTGTGCAACTATTTCAAACCATACGGACCTAAAAATTAGAAATCATTCCATATTTATTCCCCTAGAGCCTTCGAGCTGTTCCGAAACTGCTCCAGTCGGAGCACGTTATCATTCTTGTTAGTTCTGAGTGAATTCCCTCGGTGTGATAATTCTTTCATCAGTTTGTTCCTTGTTTCTTCTCTAGTCTGAGCCTAGCACACTATTCAAGCTATCCATGGGTGTGGCTCGTAACACCTGATGACCAAACTGATCTACGGCACCATCGATTCTCAAACTTTAACAGCCAAAACTATTGTTTTTCATCCTATAGTCCCTTTTAGAATTACTAAACGTCCTTTTTCGGGCAGAGATTTCTAGGAACGCTTTCTCGGGGTTTTTGTGCATGTATTTCAAATCATACGGACCTAAAAATTAGAAGTTATTCCATCTTTATTCCCCTAGAGCCTTCCAGTAGTTCCTAAACCGCTCTAGTCGGAGCATGTTAGCATTCTTGTTAGTTCTGAGTGAATTCCCTCGGTATCATAATTCTTTCATCAGTTTGTTCCCCATTTCTTCTCTAGTCTGAGCCTAACACACTATTCTAGCTATCCATGGGTGTGGCTCGTAACACCTGATGACCAAACTGATCTACGGCACCATCGATTCTCAAACTTTAACAGCCAAAACTATTGTTTTTCATCCTGTAGTCCCTTTTAGAATTACTAAACGTCCTTTTTTGGGCCGAGATTTCTAGGAACGCTTTCTCGGGGTTTTTGTGCATGTATTTCAAACCATACGGACCTAAAAATTAGAAGTTATTCCATCTTTATTCCCCTAGAGCCTTCCAGCAGTTCCTAAACCGCTCCAGTCGGAGCACGTTATCATTCTTGTTAGTTCTGAGTGAATTCCCTCGGTATGATAATTCTTTCACCAGTTTGTTCCCCGTTTCTTCTCTAGTATGAGCCTAGCACACTATTCTAGCTATCCATGGGTGTGGCTCATAACACCTGATGACCAAACGGATTTACGACACCATCGAATCTCAAACTTTAACTGTGAAAACTTTTGTTTTTCATCCTGTAGTCCCTTTTAGAATTACTAAACATCCTTTTTTTGGCCGACATTTCTAGGAACGCTTTTTCGGGGTTTGTGTATACATATTTCAAATCATACGGACCTAAAAATTACAAGTCATTCCATCTTTATTCCCCTAGAGCCTTCCAGTTGTTCCTAAACCGCTCCAGTCGGAGCATGTTATCATTCTTGTTAGTTCTGAGTGAATTCCCTCGGTATGATAATTCTTTCATCAGTTTGTTCCCCGTTTCTTCTCTAGTATGAGCCTAGCACACTATTCTAGCTATCCATGGGTGTGGCTCGTAACACCTGATGACCAAATGGATCTACGGCACCATCGAATCTCAAACTTTAACTGCCAAAACTATTGTTTTTCATCCTGTAGTCCGTTTTAGAATTACTAAACATCCTTTTTTGGGCCGAGATTTCTAGGAATGCTTTCTCGGGGTTTGTGTGCACGTATTTCAAATCATACGGACCTGAAAATTAGAAATCATTCCATCTTTATTCTCCTAGAGCCTTCCAGCAGTTCCTAAACTGCTACAGTCGGAGCACGTTATCATTCTTGTTAGTTCTGAGTGAATTCCCTCGGTATGATCATTCTTTCATCAGTTTGCTCCCCGTTTCTTCTCTAGTCTGAGCCTAGCACACTATTCTAGCTATCCATGGGTGTGGCTCGTAACACCTGATGACCAAACGGATCTACGGTACCATTGAATCTCAAACTTTAACTGCCAAAACTTTTGTTTTTAATCCTGTAGTCGCTTTTAGAATTACTAAACGTCCTCCTTTGGGCCGAGATTTCCAGGAACGCTTTCTCGAGGTTTGTGTGCACGTATTTCAAATCATACGGACCTAAAAATTAGAAGTTATTCCATCTTTATTCCCCTAGAGCCTTCCAACTATTCCTAAACCGCTCTAGTCGGAGCACGTTATCTTTCTTGTTAGTTCTGAGTGAATTCCCTCGGTATGATCATTCTTTCATCAGTTTCTTC
This sequence comes from Thinopyrum elongatum, assembly GCA_011799875.1. Taxonomy (NCBI): domain Eukaryota; kingdom Viridiplantae; phylum Streptophyta; class Magnoliopsida; order Poales; family Poaceae; genus Thinopyrum; species Thinopyrum elongatum. Next base: position 5,803,318 of record CM022302.1, on the reverse strand, counting down.
CCCGTTTCTTCTCTAGTCTGAGCCTAGCACACTATTCTAGCTATCCATTGGTGTGGCTCGTAACACCTGATGACCAAACGGATCTACGGCACCATTGAATCTCAAACTTTAACTGCCAAAACTTTTGTTTTTCATACTGTAGTCCCTTTTAAATTTACTAAACGTCCTTTTTTGGGCCAAGATTTGCAGGAACGCTTTCTCGGGGTTTGTGTGCACGTTTTTCAAACCATACGGACCTAAAAGTTAGAAATCATTCCATCTTTATTCCCCTAGAGCCTTCCAGCAGTTCCTAAACTGCTCCAGTCAGAGCACGTTATCATTATTTTTAGTTCTGAGTGAATTCCCTCGGTATGATCATTTTTTCATCAGTTTGTTCCCCGTTTCTACTCTAGTATGAGCCTAGCACACTATTCTAGCTATCCATGGGTGTGGCTTGTAACACCTGATTACCAAACGGATTTACGGCACCATTGAATCTCAAACTTTAACTGCCAAAACTTTTGTTTTTCATCCTGTAGTCCCTTTTAGAATTACTAAACGTCCTTTTTTGTGTCGAGATTTCCAGGAATGCTTTCTCGGGGTTTGTGTGCACGTATTTCAAATCATACGGACCTAAAAATTAGAAGTCATTCCATCTTTATTGCCCTAGAGCCTTCTAGCAGTTCCTAAACCGCTCCAGTCGGAGCACGTTATCATTCTTGTTAGTTCTGAGTGAATTCCCTCGGTATGATAATTCTTTCATCAGTTTGTTCCCCATTTCTTCAATAGTCTGAGCCTAGCACACTATTCTAGCTATCCATGGGTGTGGCTCGTAACACCTGATGCCCAAACTGATCTACGGCACCATCGAATCTCAAACTTTAACTGCCAAAACTTTTGTTTTTCATCCTGTAGTCCCTTTTAGAATTACTAAACGTCCTTTTTTGTGCCGAGATTTCCAGGAACGCTTTCTCGTGGATTGGGTGCATGTATTTCAAACCATATGGACCTAAAAATTAGAAATCATTCCATCTTTATTCCTCTAGAGCCTTCCAGCAGTTCCTAAACCGCTCCATTTGGAGCACGTTATCATTCTTGTTAGTTCTGAGTGAATTCCCTAGGTATGATAATTCTTTCATCAGTTTGTTCCCGTTTCTTCTCTAATCTGAGCCTAGGTCTGAGCGAATTCCCTCGGTATGATCATTCTTTCATCAGTTTGTTCCCTGTTTCTTCTCTAGTTTGAGCCTAGCACACTATTCTAGCTATCCATGGGTGTGGCTCGTAACACCTGATGACCAACCGGATCTACGGCACCATTGAATCTCAAACTTTAACTGCCAAAACTTTTTTTTTCATCCTGTAGTCCCTTTTATAATTACTAAACGTCCTTTTTTGGGCCGAGATTTCCAGGAACGCTTTCTCGGGGTTTGTGTGCACGTATTTCAAATCATACGGACCAAAAAATTAGAAGTCATTCCATATTTATTCCCCTAGAGCCTTCCAGCAGTTCCTAAATCGCTCCAGTCGGAGGACAATATCATTCTTGTTAGTTCTGCGTGAATTCCCTCGGTATGATCATTCTTTCATCAGTTTGTTCCCCGTTTCTTATCTAGTCTGAGGTTAGCACACTATTCTAGCTATCCATGGGTGTGGCTCGTAACACCTGATAACCAAACGGATCTACGGCACCATCGAATCTCAAACTTTAACTGCCAAAACTTTTATTTTTCATCATGTAGTCCCTTTTAGAATTACTAAACGACCTTTTTTGGGCCAAGATTTCCAGGAACGCTTTCTCGGGGTTTGTGTGCATGTATTTCAAATCATACGGACCTAAAAATTAGAAGTCATTCCATATTTATTCCCCTAGAGCCTTCCAGCAGTTCCTAAACCGCTCCAGTCGGAGCACGTTATCATTCTTGTTAGTTCTGCATGAATTCCCTCGGTATGATCATTCTTTCATCTGTTTGTTCCCCGTTTCTTCTCTAGTCTGAGCCTAGCACACTATTCTTGCTATCCATGGGTGTGGCTCGTAACACCTGATGACCAAACGGATCTACGGCACCATTGAATCTCAAACTTTAACTGCCAAAACTTTTGTTTTTCATCCTGTAGTCCCTTTTAGAATTACTAAACGTCCTCTTTTGGGCCGAGATTTCCAGGAACGCTTTCTCGGGGTTTGTGTGCACGTTTTTCAAACCATACGGACCTAAAAGTTAGAAATCATTCCATCTTTATTCCCCTAGAGCCTTCCAGCAGTTCCTAAACCGCTCCAGTCGGAGCACGTTATCATTATTGATAGTTCTGAGTGAATTCCCTCGGTATGATCATTTTTTCATCAGTTTGTTCCCCGTTTCTACTCTAGTATGAGCCTAGCACACTATTCTAGCTATCCATGGGTGTGGCTCGTAAAACCTGATGACCAAACGGATTTACGGCACCATTGAATCTCAAACTTTAACTGCCAAAACTTTTGTTTTTCATCCTGTAGTCCCTTTTAGAATTACTAAACGTCCTTTTTGTGTCGAGATTTCCAGGAACGCTTTCTTGGGGTTTCTGTGCACGTATTTCAAATCATACGGACCTAAAAATTAGAAGTCATTCCATCTTTATTGCCCTAGAGCCTTCTAGCAGTTCCTAAACCGCTCCAGTCGGAGCACGTTATCATTCTTGTTAGTTCTGAGTGAATTCCCTCGGTATGATAATTCTTTCATCAGTTTGTTCCCCATTACTTCAATAGTCTAAGCCTAGCACACTATTCTAGCTATCCATGTTTGTGGCTCGTAACACCTGATGACCAAACTGATCTACCGCAGCATCAAATCTCAAACTTTAACTGCCAAAACTTTTGTTTTTCATCCTGTAGTCCCTTTTAGAATTACTAAACGTCCTTTTTTGTGCCGAGATTTCCAGGAACGCTTTCTCGTGGATTGTGTGCATGTATTTCAAACCATACGGACCTAAAAATTAGAAATCATCCCATCTTCCAGTAGTTCCTAAACCGCTCCATTCGGAGCACGTTATCATTCTTGTTAGTTCTGAGTGAATTCCCTAGGTATGATAATTCTTTCATCAGTTTGTTCCCCGTTTCTTCTCTAGTCTGAGCCTAGGTCTGAGCGAATTCCCTCGGTATGATCATTCTTTCATCATTTTGTTCCCTGTTTCTTCTCTAGTCTGAGCCTAGCACTCTATTCTAGCTATCCATGGGTGTGGCTTGTAACACCTGATGACCAAACGGATCTACGGCACCATTGAATCTCAAACTTTAACTGCCAAAACTTTTTTTTCATCCTGTAGTCCCTTTTAGAATTACTAAACGTCCTTTTTTGGGCCGAGATTTCCAGGAACGCTTTCTCGGGGTTTGTGTGCACGTATTTCAAATCATAAGGACCTAAAAATTAGAAGTCATTCCATATTTATTCCCCTAGAGCCTTCCAGCAGTTCCTAAACCGCTCCAGTCGGAGCACGTTATCTTTCTTGTTAGTTCTGCGTGAATTCCCTCGGTATGATCATTCTTTCATCAGTTTGTTCCCCGTTTCTTATCTAGTCTGAGGCTAGCACACTATTCTAGCTATCCATGGGTGTGGCTCGTAACACCTGATAACCAAACGGATCTACGGCACCATCGATTCTCAAACTTTAACTGCCAAAACTTTTATTTTTCATCATGTAGTCCCTTTTAGAATTACTAAACGACCTTTTTTGGGCCGAGATTTCCAGGAACGCTTTCTCGGGGTTTGTGTGCACGTATTTCAAATCATACGGAACTAAAAATTAGAAGTCATTCCATATTTATTCCCCTAGAGCCTTCCAGCAGTTCCTAAACCGCTCCAGTCGGAGCACGTTATCATTCTTGTTAGTTCTGCGTGAATTCCCTCGGTATGATCATTCTTTCATCAGTTTGTTCCCCGTTTCTTCTCTTGTCTGAGCCTAGCACACTATTCTAGCTATCCATGGGTGTGGCTCGTAACACCTGATGACCAAACGGATCTACGGAACCATTGAATCTCAAACTTTAACTGCCAAAACTTTTGTTTTTCATCCTGTAGTCCCTTTTAGAATTACTAAACGGCCTTTTTTGGGCCGAGATTTCCAGGAATGCTTTCTCGGGGTTTGTGTGCACGTATTTCAAACCATATGGACCTAAAAGTTAGAAATCATTCCATCTTTATTCCCCTAGAGCCTTCCAGCAGTTGCTAAACCGCTCCAGTCGGAGCACGTTATCATTATTGTTAGTTCTGAGTGAATTCCCTCGGTATGATCAATTTTTCATCAGTTTGTTCCCCGTTTCTTCTCTAGTATGAGCCTAGCACACTATTCTAGCTATCCATGGGTGTGGCTCGTAACACCTGATGACCAAACGGATCTACGGCACCATTGAATCTCAAACTTTAACTGCCAAAACTTTTGTTTTTCATCCTGTAGTCCCTTTTAGAATTACTAAACGTCCTTTTTTGTGTCGAGATTTCCAGGAACGCTTTCTCGGGGTTTGTCTGCACGTATTTCAAATCATACGGACCTAAAAATTAGAAGTCATTCCATCTTTATTGCCCTAGAGCCTTCTAGCAGTTCCTAAACCGCTCCAGTCGGAGCACGTTATCATTCTTGTTAGTTCTGAGTGAATTCCCTCGGTATGATAATTCTTTAATCAGTTTATTCCCCATTTCTTCTATAGTCTGAGCCTAGCACACTATTCTAGCTATCCATGGGTGTGGCTCGTAACACCTGATGACCAAACTGATCTACGGCACCATCGAATCTCAAACTTTAACTGCCAAAACTTTTGTTTTTCATCCTGTAGTCCCTTTTAGAATTACTAAACGTCCTTTTTTGGGCTGAGATTTCCAGGAACGCTTTCTCTGGGTTTGTGTGCTCGAGGGGAATAAAGATGGAAGGCTCTAGGGGAATCTTGGCCCAAAAAAGGACGTTTAGTAATTCTAAAAGGGACTACAGGATGAAAAACAAAAGGTTTGGTAGTTAAAGTTTCAGATTCGATGGTGCCGTAAATCCGTTTGGTCATCAGGTATTACGAGCCAAACCCATAGATAGCTAGAATAGTGTGCTAGGCTCAGACTAGTGAAGAAACGGAGAACAAACTGATGAAAAAATGATCATACCGTGGGAATTCACTCATAACTAACAAGAATGATAACGTGCTCCGACTGGAGCTGTTTAGGAACTGCTGGAAGGCTCTAGGGGAATAAATATGGAATGCCTTCTAATTTTTAGGTCTGTATGATTTGAAATACGTGCACACAAACCCAGAGAAAGCGTTCCTGGAAATCTCAGCCCAAAAAAGGACGTTTAGTAATTCTAAAAGGGACTACAGGATGAAAAACAAAAGTTTTGGCTGTTAAAGTTTGAGATTCGATGGTGCCGTAGATCAGTTTGGTCATCAGGTGTTACGAGCCACACCCTTGGATTGCTAGAATAGTTTGCTAGGCTCAGACTAGAGATGAAACGGGGAACAAACTGATGAAAGAATTATCATACCGAGGGAATTCACTCAGAACTAACAAGAATGATAACGTGCTCCGACTGGAGGAGTTTAGGAACTCCTGGAAGGCTCTAGGGGAATAAAGATGGAATGATTTCTAATTTTTAGGTCCATATGGTTTGAAATACGTGCACAAAAACCCCGAGAAAGCGTTCCTGGAAATCTCGGCCCAAAAAAGGACGTTTAGTAATTCTAAAAGGGACTACAGGATGAAAAATAAAAGTTTTGGCAGTTAAAGTTTGAGATTCGATGGTGCCGTAAATCCGTTTGGTCATCAGGTGTTACGAGCCACTCCCATGGATAGCTAGAATAGTGTGCTAGGCTCAGACTAGAGAAGAAACGGGGAACAAACTGATGAAAGAATTATCATACCAAGGGAATTCACTCAGAACTAACAAGAATGATAACGTGCTCCGACTGGAGCGGTTAAGGAACTGCTGGAAGGCTCTAGGGGAATAAAGATGGAATGATTTCTAATTTTTAGGTCCGTATTGTTTGAAATACGTGCACACAAACCCTGAGAAAGCATTCCTGGAAATCTCGGCCCAAAAAAGGATGTTTATTAATTCTAAAAGTGACTACAGGATGAAAAACAAAAGTTTTGGTAGTTAAAGTTTGAGATTCGATGGTGCCGTAGATCCGTTTGGTCATCAGGTGTTACGAGCCACACCCATGGATAGCTAGAATAGTGTGCTAGGCTCAGACTAGAGAAGAAACGGGGAACAAACTGATGAAAGAATTATCATACCGAGGGAATTCACTCAGAACTAACAAGAATGATAAGGTGCTCCGACTGGAGCGGTTTAGGAACTGCTCGAAGGCTCTATGGGAATAAAGATGGAATGATTTCTAATTTTTAGGTCCGTATGGTTTGAAATACGTGCACACAAACCCCGAGAAAGCGTTCCTGGAAATCTCGGCCCAAAAAAGGACGTTTAGTAATTCTAAAAGGGACTACAGGATGAAAAATAAAAGTTTTGGCAGTTAAAGTTTGAGATTCGATGGTGCCGTAAATCCGTTTGGTCATCAGGTGTTACGAGCCACTCCCATGGATAGCTAGAATAGTGTGCTAGGCTCAGACTAGAGAAGAAACGGGGAACAAACTGATGAAAGAATTACCATACCAAGGGAATTCACTCAGAACTAACAAGAATGATAACGTGCTCCGACTGGAGCGGTTAAGGAACTGCTGGAAGGCTCTAGGGGAATAAAGATGGAATGATTTCTAATTTTTAGGTCCGTATGGTTTGAAATACGTGCACACAAACCCTGAGAAAGCGTTCCTGGAAATCTCGGCCCAAAAAAGGACGTTTATGAATTCTAAAAGGGACTACATGATGAAAAACAAAAGTTTTGGTAGTTAAAGTTTTAGATTCGATGGTGCCGTAGATCCGTTTGGTCATCAGGTGTTACGAGCCACACCCATGGATAGGTAGAATAGTGTGCTAGGCTCAGACTAGAGAAGAAACGGGGAACAAACTGATGAAAAAATTATCATACCGAGGGAGTTCACTCAGAACTAACAAGAATGATAATGTGCTCCGACTAGAGCGGTTTAGGAACTGCTCGAAGGCTCTAGGGGAATAAAGATGGAATGATTTCTAATTTTTAGGTCCGTATGGTTTGAAATACGTGCACACAAACCCCGAGAAAGCGTTCCTGGAAATCTCGGCCCAAAAAAGGACGTTTAGTAATTCTAAAAGGGACTACAGGATGAAAAATAAAAGTTTTGGCAGTTAAAGGTTGAGATTCGATGGTGCCGTAAATCCGTTTGGTCATCAGGTGTTACGAGCGACTCCCATGGATAGCTAGAATAGGCTGCTAGGCTCAAACTAAGGAAGAAACGGGGAATAAACTGATGAAAGAATTATCATACCGAGGAAATTCACTTAGAACTAACAAGAATGATAACGTGCTCCGACTGGAGCGGTTTACGAACTGCTGGAAGGCTCTAGGGGAATAAAGATGGAATGATTTCTAATTTTTAGGTTCGTATGATTTGAAATACGTGCACACAAACCCCGAGAAAGCGTTCCTTGAAATCTCGGCCCAAAAAAGGACGTTTAGTAATTCTAAAAGGGACTACAGGATGAAAAACAAAAGTTTTGGCAGTTAAACTTTGAGATTCGATGGTGCCGTAGATCCATTTTGTCATCAGGTGTTGCGAGCCACACCCATGGATAGCTAGAATAGTGTGCTAGGCTCAGACTAGAGAAGAAATGGGGAACAAACTGATGAAAGAATTATCATACCAATTGAATTCACTCAGAACTACCAAGAATGATAACGTGCTCCGACTGGAGCGGTTTAGGAACTGCTGGAAGGCTCTAGGGGAATAAAGAAGGAATGATTTCTAATTTTTAGGTTCTTATGGTTTGAAATACATGCACACAAATCCCGAGAAAGCGTTCTTGGAAATCTCGGCCCAAAAAAGGACGTTTAGTAATTCTAAAAGGGACTACAGGATGAAAAATTAAAGTTTTTGGCAGTTAAAGTTTGAGATTCGATGGTGCCCTAAATCTGTTTGGTTATCAGGTATTATGAGCCACACCCATGGATAGCTAGAATAGTGTGCTAGGCTCAGACTAGAGAAGACACAGGGAACAAACTGATGAAAGAATTATCATACCGAGGGAATTCACTCAGAACTAACAAGAATGATAACGTGCTCTGACAGGAGCTGTTTAGGAACTGCTGGAAGGCTCTAGGGGAATAAAGAGGAATGATTTCTAATTTTTAGGTCCGTATGGTTTGAAATACATGCACAAACCCCGAGAAAGCGTTCTGGAAATCTCGGCCCAAAAAAGGACGTTTAGTAATTCTACCAAGGGACTACAGGATGAAAAAACAAAAGTTTTGGCATTAAAGTTTGAGATTTGATGGGGCCGTAATCCGTTTGGTCATAGGTGTTACGAGCCACACCCATGGATAGCTAGAATAGTGTGCTAGGCTCAGACTAGAAGAAGAAAACGGAACAAACTGAGAAAGAATTATCATACCGAGGGAATTCACTCAGAACTAACAAGAATGATAACGTGCTCCGACTGGAGCGTTTAGGAACTGTGGAAGGCTCTAGGGGAATAAAGATGGAATGATTTCAATTTTTAGGTCCGTATGATTTGAAATACGTGCACACAAACCCGGAGAAAGCGTTCCTGGAATCTCGGCCAAAAAAGGACGTTTAGTAATTCTAAAAACTACAGGATGAAAAAAAAAGTTTTGGCAGTTAAAGTTTGAGATTCATGGGTGCCGTAAACGTTTGGTCATCAGGTGTTATGAGCCACCCCAGGATAGTAGATAGTGTGCTAGGCTCAGAATAGAGAAGAAACGGGGAACAAACTGATGAAAGAATTATCATACCGAGGGAATTCACTCAGACTAACAAGAATGATAGTGCTCGACTGGAGCGGTTTAGAACTGCTGGAAGGCTCTAGGGAATAAGATGGAATGATTTCTAATTTTTAGGTCCTATGATTTGAAATACGTGCACACAACCCCGAGAAAGCGTTCCTGGAAATCTCGGCCCAAAAAAGGACGTTTAGTAATTCTAAAAGGGACTACAGGATGAAAAACAAAAGTTTTGGTAGTTAAAGTTTGAGATTCGATGGTGCCGTAGATCTGTTGGTCATCAGGTGTTACGAGCCACACCCATGGATAGCTAGAATAGTGTGCTAGGCTCAGACTAGAGAAGAAACGGGGAACAAACTGATGAAAGAATTATCATACCGAGGGAATCACTCAGAACTAACAAGAATGATAGTGTGCTCCGATGGAGCGGTTTAGAAACTGTCGAAGGCTCTAGGGGTAAAAGATGGAATGATTTCTAATTTTTAGGTCGTGTTGGTTTGAAATACGTGCACACAAACCCGAGAAAGCGTTCCTGGAAATCTCGGCCCAAAAAAGACGTTTAGTAATTCTAAAAGGGACTACAGGATGAAAAATAAAGTTTTGGCAGTTAAAGTTTGAGATTCGATGGTGCCGTAATCCGTTGGTCATCAGGTGTTATGAGCCACACCAGGATAGCTAGATAGTGTGTAGGCTCAGACTAGAGAAGAAACGGGGAACAAACTAATGAAAGAATTATCATACCGAGGGAATTCACAGAACTAACAAGAATGATAACGTGCTCCGACTGGAGCGGTTTAGGAACTGCTGGAAGGCTCTAGGGGATAAAGATAGAATGATTTCTAATTTTAGGTCGTTGATGAAATAGTGCACACAAACCCCGAGAAAGCTTCCTGGAAATCTCGCCAAAAAAGGACGTTTTTAATTCTAAAAGGGATACAGGATGAAAACAAAAGTTTTGGTAGTTAAAGTTTGAGATTCGATGGTGCCGTTGATCCGTTTGGTCATCAAGTGTTACGAGCCACACCCATGGATAGCTAGAATAGTGTGCTAGGCTCAGACTAGAGAACGAAAAACGGGGAACAAACTGATGAAAGAATTATCATACCGAGGGAATTCATCCGAACTAACAAGAATGATAATGGCTCGACTGGAGCGGTTTAGGAACTGCCGAAGGCTCTAGGGGAATAAAGATGGAATGATTTCATTTTTAGGTCCGTATGGTTTGAAATACGTACACAAACCCCGAGAAAGCTTCCTGGAAATCTCGGCCACAAAAGGACGTTTAGTAATTCTAAAAGGGACTACAGATGAAAAATAAAAGTTTTGGCAGTTAAAGTTTGAGTTCGATGGTGCGTAAATCCGTTTGGTCATTAGGTGTTTACGAGCCACACCCATGGATAGCTAGATAGAATAGTGCTAGGCTCAACTAGAGAAGAAACGGGAAAAACTGATGAAAGAATTATCATACCGAGGGAATTCACTCAGAACAACAAGAATGTAACGTGTCTCGACTGGAGGGTTAGGAACTACTGGAAGGCTTAGGGGATAAAGATGGAATGATTTCTAATTTTAGGTTTGTATGATTTGAAATACGTGCACACAACCCCGAGAAAGTTCTGGAAATCTCGGCCCAAAAAGGACGTTTAGTAATTCTAAAGGGACTACAGGATGAAAAAAAAAGTTTTGGCAGTTAAAGTTTGAGATTCGATGGTGCCGTAATCCGTTTGGTCATCAGGTTGTACGAGCCACAACCATGGATAGCTAGAATAGTGTGCTAGGCTCAGACTAGAGAAGAAACGGGGAACAAACTGATGAAAGAATTATCATACCGAGGGAATTCACTCAGAACTAACAAGAATGATAACGTGCTCGACTGAGCGGTTTAGGAACTGCTGGAAGGCTCTAGGGGAATAAAGATGGATGATTCTAATTTTTAGGTCCGTATGATTTGAATACGTGCACACAAACCCCGAGAAAGCGTTCCTGGAAATCTCGGCCCAAAAAAGGACGTTTAGTAATTCTAAAAGGGACTACAGGATGAAAAACAAAAGTTTTGGCAATTAAAGTTTGAGATCGATGGTGCCGTAATCCGTTTGGTCATCAGGTGTTACGAGCCACACCATGGATAGCTAGAATAGTGTGCTGGCTCCGAATAGGAGAAACAGGAACAAACTGATGAAAGAATTATCATACCGAGGAATTCACTCAGAACAACAAGAATGATAACGTGCTCCGACTGGAGGTTTAGGAACTGCTGGAAGGCTCTAGGGGAATAAAGATGGAATGATTTCAATTTTTAGGTCCGTATGATTTGAATACGTGCACACAAACCCCGAGAAAGCGTTCCTGGAAATCTCGGCCCAAAAAGGACGTTTAGTAATTCTAAAAGACTACAGGATGAAAAAAAAGTTTTGGCAGTTAAAGTTTGAGATTCATGGTGCCGTAAATCCGTTTGGTCATCAGGTGTTATGAGCCACCCCATGGATAGCTAGAATAGTGTGCTAGGCCAGATAGAGAAGAAACGGGGAACAAACTGATGAAAGAATTATCATACCGAGGGAATTCACTCAGAAATAACAAGAATGAAACGTGCTCCGACTGGAGCGGGTTAGGAACTGCTGGAAGGCTCTGAGGGAATAAGATGGAATGATTTCTAATTTTTAGGTCTATGATTTGAAATACGTGCACACAAACCCCGAGAAAGCGTTCCTGGAAATCGGCCCAAAAAAGGACGTTATTAATTCTAAAAGGGACTACAGAGATGACAAAAAGTTTTGGTAGTAAAGTTTGAGATTCGATGGTGCCGTAGATCTGTTGGTCATCAGGTGTTACGAGCCACACCCATGGATAGCTAGAAAGTGTGCTAGGCTCAGACTAGAGAAGAAACGGGGGAACAAACTGATGAAAGAATTATCATACCGAGGGAATTCACTCAGAACTAACAAGAATGATACGTGTGTCGATGGAGCGGTTTAGAACTGCTGAAGGCTCTAGGGATAAAGATGGAATGATTTCTAATTTAGGTCCTGTTGTTTGAAATACGCACACAAACCCCGAGAAAGCGTTCCTGGAAATTCGGCCCAAAAAAGACGTTTGTAATTCTAAAAGGGACTAAAGATGAAAAAAAAGTTTTGGCAGTTAAAGTTTGAGATTCGATGGGTCCGTAAATCGTTTGGTCATCAGGTGTTAGAGCCACACCATGGATAGCTAGAATAGTGTGTTAGCTCAGACTAGAGAAGAAACGGGGAACAAACTGATGAAAGAATTATCATACCGAGGAATTCACTCAGAACTAACAAGAATGATAACGTGCTCCGACTGGAGCGGTTTAAGGAAACTGCTGGAAGGCTCTAGGGGAATAAAGATGAATGATTTCTAATTTTTAGGTCCGTATGATTTGAAATATGCACACACAACACGAGAAAGCTCCTGGAAATCTCGGCCCAAAAAGGACGTTATTAATTCTAAAAGGGACTAAGGATGAAAAAAACAAAAGTTTTGGTAGTTAAAGTTTGAGATTCGATGGTGCCGTTATCGTTTGGTTCAAGTGTTACGAGCCACACCCTGGATAGCTAGAATGTGCTAGGCTCAGACTAGAGAAGAAACGGGGAACAAACTGATGAAAGAATTACAACCGAGGGAATTCACTCAGAATAAACTAACAAGAATGATAAGTGCTCCGACTGGAGCGGTGGAACTGCTGAAGGCTCTAGGGGAATAAGATGGAATGTTTCTAATTTTTAGGTCCGATGTTTGAAATACGTGCACACAAACCGAGAAAGTTCCTGGAAATCTGGCCCAAAAAAGGACGTTTAGTAATTCTAAAAGGGACTACAGGATGAAAAAAAAAGTTTTGGCAGTTAAAGTTTGAGATTCGATGGTGCCGTAAATCCGTTTGGTCATTAGGTTTTACGAGCCACACCCATGGATAGCTAGAATAGGGTGCTAGGCTCAGACTAGAGAAGAAACGGGGAAAAACTGATGAAAGAATTTCATACCGAGGGAATTCACTCAGAACTAACAAGAATGATAACTTGCTCCGACTGGAGCGGTTTAGGAACACTGGAAGGCTCTAGGGGAATAAAGATGGAAGATTTCTAATTTAGGTCGTATGATTTGAAATACGTGCACACAAACCCGGAAAGCTTCCTGGAAATCTCGGCCCAAAAAAGGACGTTTAGTAATTCTAAAAGGGACTACAGGATGAAAAACAAAAGTTTGGCAGTTAAATTTGAGATTCGATGGTGCCGTAGATCCGTTTGGTCATAGGTGTATGAGCCACACATGGATAGCTAGAATGTGTGTCTAGGTCAGACTAGAGAGAAGAAACGGGGAACAAACTATGAAAGAATTATCATACCGAAGAATTCATCAGAACTAACAAGAATGATAACGTGCTCCGAATGGGGGGTTTAGGAACTGCTGGAAGGCTCTAGGGGAATAAAGATGGAATGATTTCTAATTTAGGTCCGTGGTTTGAAATACGCTACCAAACCCCGAGAAAGCGTTCCTGGAAATCTCGGCCCAAAAAAGGACGTTTAGTAATTCTAAAAGGGACTACAGGATGAAAAAAAAGTTTTTGGCAGTTAAAGTTTGAGACGATTGGTGCCGTAATCCGTTTGGTCATCAGGTGACGAGCCACACCCATGGAAAGCTAGAATAGTGTGCAGGCTCAGACTAGAAGAAGAAACGGGGAACAAACTGATGAAAGAATTATCATACCGAGGGAATTCACTCAGAACTAACAAGAATGATAACGTGCTCCGACTGGAGCGGTTTAGGAACTGCTGGAAGGCTCTAGGGGATAAGATGGAATGATTTCTAATTTTTAGGTTCGTTGATTTGAAATACGTGCACACAAACCCGAGAAAGCGTTTCTGGAAATCTCGGCCCAAAAAAGGACGTTTAGTAATTCTAAAAGGGATCCAGGATGAAAACAAAAGTTTTGGCAGTTAAAGTTTGAGATTCGATGGTGCCGTAGATAGTTTGGTCATCAGGTGTTATGAGCCACACCCATGGATAGCAGAATAGTGTGCTAGGCTCAGATAGAGAAGAAACGGGAACAAACTGATGAAGAATTATCATACCGAGGGAATTCACTCAGAACTAACAAGAATGATAACGTGCTTCGACTGAGCGGTTTAGGAACTGCTGGAAGGCTCTAGGGGAATAAAGATGGAATGATTTCTAATTTTAGGTCCGTATGGTTTGAAATACGTACACACAAACCCGAGAAAGCGTTCCTGGAAATTCGGCCCAAAAAAGGACGTTAGTAATTCTAAAAGGGACTACAGGATGAAAAACAAAGTTTTGGCAGTTAAAGTTTGAGTTCGATGGTGCCGTAATCCGTTTGGTCATCAGGTGTTACGAGCCACCCCCATGGATGCTAGAATGTGTGCTAGGACTCAGACTAGAAGAAAACGGGGAATCCACCATGTGAAGACCCCCCCCCACCCTTCCCCGTCTCCATTATTTCATACCCCCCCTGAACTTGGGAATTCACTCAGAACACGTAACCAAGATCGTTTTGTCCCATGGATAGCTAGAATAGTGTGCTAGGCTCAGACTAGTGAAGAAACACGGAACAAACTGATGAAAGAATTATCATACCGAGGGAATTCACTCAGAACTAACAAGAATGATAACGTGCTCCGACTGGAGCAGTTTAGGAACTGCTGGAAGGCTCTAGGGGAATAAAGATGGAATGATTTCGAATTTTTAGGTCCGTATGATTTGAAATACGTGCACATAAACCCGGAGAAAGCGTTCCTGGAAATCTCGGCCCAAAAAAGGACGTTTAGTAATTCTAAAAGTTACTACAGGATGAAAAATAAAAGTTTTGGCAGTTAAAGTTTGAGATTCAATGGTGCCGTAAATCCGTTTGGTCATCAGGTGTTATGAGCCACTCCCATGGATAGCTAGAATAGTTTGGTGTGCACGTATTTCAAATCATAGGACCTAAAAATTAGAAATCATTCCATCTTATTCCCCTAGAGCCTTCCAGCAGTTCTAAACCGCTCCAGTCGGAGCACGTTATCATTCTTGTTAGTTCTGAGTGAATTCCCTCGGTATGAAATTCTTTCATCAGTTTGTTCCCGTTTCTTCTCTAGTCTGAGCTGCACACTATTCTAGCTATCCATGGGGTGGCTCTAAAACACTGATGACCAAACGGATTTACGGCACCATTGAATTCAAACTTTAACTGCCAAAACTTTGTTTTTCATTGTAGTTAGTACTTTAGAATTACAAACGTCCTTTTTGGGCCGAGATTTCCAGAGAACGCTTTCGGGGTTTGTGTGCACGTATTTCAAATCATACGGACCTAAAAATTGAAAATCATTCCATCTTTATTCCCCTAGAGCCTTCCAGCAGTTCCTAAAAAAGCTCAGCGGAGCACGTTATCATTCTTGTTAGTTCTGAGTGAATTCCCTCGGTATGATAATTTTCATCAGTTTGTCCGTTTCTTCCTAGTCTGAGCCTAGCACACTATTCTAGCTACATGGGTGTGTCGTAACACCTTATGACCAAACGGATTACGGCACCATCGAATCTCAAACTTAATGCCAAAACTTTTGTTTTCATCTGTAGTCCCTTTTAGAATTACAAACGTCCTTTTGGGCCGAGATTTCCAGGAACGCTTTCTCGGGGTTTGTGTGCACGTATTTCAAATCATACGGACCTAAAAATTAGAAATCTTCCATCTTTATCCCCTAGAGCCTTCCAGCAGTTCCTAAACCGCTCAGTCGGAGACGTATCATTTTGTAGTTCTGAGTGAATTCCCTCGGTATGATAATTCTTCATCAGTTTGTTCCCCGTTTCTTCTCTAGTCTGAGCCTAGCACACTATTCTAGCTATCCATGGGTGTGGGTCGTAACACCTGATGACCAAACGGATTACAGGACACATCGAATCTCAAACTTTAACTGCCAAAAACTTTTTTTTCATCCTGTAGTCCTTTTAGAATACTAAACGTCCTTTTTGGGCCGAGATTTCCAGGAGCTTTCTCGGGGTTGTGTGCACGTATTTCAAATCATACAACCTAAAATTAGAAATCATTCATCTTTATTCCCCTAGAGCCTTCCAGTAGTTCCTAACCGCCTCCAGTCGGAGCAAGTTATCATTCTTGTTAGTTCTGAGTGAATTCCCTCGGTATGATAATTTTTCATCAGTTTTCCCGTTTCTTCTCTAGTTTGAGCCTAGCACCTCATTCTAGCTATCCATGGGGTGGGCTCGTAAAACCTATGACCAAAAGGATACGGCACACAGAATCTCAAACTTAACTGCCAAAACTTTTATTTTCATCCTGTAGTCCCTTTTAGAATTACTAAACGTCCTTTTTGGGCCGAGATTTCCGAATGTTTCGGGTTTGTGTGCACGTATTTCAAACCAACGGACCTAAAATAAGAATCATTCCATCTTTATTCCCCTAGAGCCTTCGAGCAGTTCCTAAACCGCTCCAGTCGGAGCACTTATCATTCTTGTTAGTTCTGAGTGAATTCCCTCGGTATGATAATTCTTTCATCAGTTTGTTCCCCGTTTTTCTCTAGTCTGAGCCAGCACACTATCTAGCTATCCAAGGGTGTGGCTCAGTAACACTGATGACCAAACGGATCACGGCACCATCGAATCTCAAACTTTAACTCCAAAACTTTGTTTTTCATCGTAGTCCTTTTAGAATTAATAAACGTCCTTTTTTTGGCCGAGATTTCCAGGAAGCTTTCGGGGTTTGTGTGCACTATTTCAAATCATACGGACCTAAAAATATAGAATCATTCATCTTTATTCCCTAGAGCCTTCAGCAGTTCCTAAACCGCTCCAGTCGGAGCACGTTATCATTCTTGTTAGTTCTGAGTGAATTCCCTCGGTATGATAATTCTTTCATTAGTTTTTCCCGTTTCTTCTCTAGTCTGAGCCTAACACACTATTCTAGTATCCATGGTGTGGCTCTAACACCCGTGACCAAACGGATTTACGGCACCATCGAATCTCAAACTTAACTGCCAAAACTTTTATTTTCATCCTGTAGTCCCTTTTAGAATTACTAAACGTGTTTTTTGGGCCGAGATTTCCAGGAACGCTTTGGGGTGTGTGCACGTATTCAAACAAACGATAAAAATTAGAAATCATTCCATCTTTTACCCCTAGAGCCTTCAGCAGTTCTAAACCGCTCTCGGAGCACACTATCATTCTTGTTAGTTCTGAGTGAATTCCCCGGTATGATAATTCTTTCATCAGTTTGTTCCCCGTTTCTTCTCTAGTTGAGCCTAGCACACTATTCTAGCTATCCATGGGTGTGGCTCGTAACACCTGATGAAAACGATTACGGCACCATCGAATCTCAAACTTTAACTACAAAACTTTGTTTTTCATCCTGTAGTCCCTTTTAGAATAATAAACGTCCTTTTTTGGGCCGAGATTTCCAGGAACGCTTTCTCGGGGTTTGTGTGCACGTATTTCAAATCATAGAATAAAAATTGAAATCATTCCATCTTATCCCTAGAGCCTTCCAGCAGTTTAAACCGCTCCAGTCGAGCACTATCATTCTTGTTAGTCTGAGTGAATTCCCTTGTATGATAATTCTTTCATCAGTTTGTTCCCGTTTCTTCTCTAGTCTGAGCTAGCACACTATTTCTAGCTATCCATGGGTGGCTTAACACCTGTGAACCAAACGGATTTACGGCACCATGAATCTCAAACTTTAACTGCCAAAAACTTTTTTTTCATCTGTAGCTTTAGAATTACTAAAAGTCCTTTTTGGGCCGAGATTTCCAGGAACGCTTTCTCCGGGTTTTGTGCACGTATTTCAAATCATACGGACCTAAAAATTGAAATCATTCCATCTTTATTCCTAGAGCCTTCCAGCAGTTCCTAAACGCTCCAGTCGGAGCAAGTTATCATTCTTGTTAGTTCTGAGTGAATTCCCTCGGTATGATAATTCTTTCATCAGTTTGTTCCGTTTCTTCTCTAGTCTGAGCTAGCACACTATTCTAGCTATCCAGGGGTGTGGCTCGTAACACCTATGACCAAACGGATGTACGGACCCATCGAATCTCAAACTTTAATGCCAAAACTTTTTTTTCATCCTGTAGTCCCTTAGAATACTAAACGTCCTTTTTTGGGCCGAGTTTCCAGGAACGCTTCTGGGGTTTTGTGCATGTATTTCAAACATACGGACCTAAAAAAATAGAAATCATTCCATCTTTATTCCCCTAGAGCCTTCCAGCGTTCCTAAACAGCTCAGTCGAGCACGTTATCATTCTTGTTAGTTCTGAGTGAATTCCCTCGGTATGATAATTCTTTCATCAGTTTGTTCCCGTTCTTCTCTAGTCTGAGCCTAGCACACTATTCTAGCTATCCTGGGTGTGGCTCATAAAACCTGTAACCAACAGATTTAACGGCACCATCGAATCTCAAACTTAACAGCCAAAACTTTATTTTCTCCTGTAGTCCCTTTTAGAATTACTAAACGTCCTTTTTTGGGCCGAGATTTCCAAGAACGATTTTCTCGGGTTTGTGTGCATGTATCAAACCATAAGATCTCTTTTTCAACAACATACGCCACAGCACTGCTACTGCGGCATTCAACTCTCAGACACGCACACGCCACCAACCGCTACCGGACCCATTTGGTTCTCGACGAGTGCACAACAAACCGAACCTAAGTAGATACCCCGAGAAGCACTTCTATTTGTAGTTCTGAGGTTGCTCGTAATAACAAGTTACGACAAGAGCTAATTCTGTTCATCATCTGTTTGTTCCCATTTTCTTCTTATTAGTCTGAGCCTAGCACACTACTTACTCTATCCAGGGTGTGGCTCGAAACTGATGACAAAAGGATCTACGGCACCATCGAATCTCAATTTAACTGCCAAAACTTTTGTTTTCATCTGTAGTCCTTTTGAATTTAAAACGTCCTTTTTTGGGCCGAGATTTCAGGAACGCTTTCTCGGGGTTTGTGTGCACGTATTCAAATCATACGGACATAAAATTAGAATCATTCATCTTTATTCCCCTAGAGCCTTCCAGCAGTTCTAAACCGCTCCAGTCGGAGCACGTTATCATTTGTTAGTTGAGTGATCTCCTCGGTTGATAATTCTTCATCAGTTTTTCCCCGTTTCTTCTCTAGTCTGAGCCTAGCACTAATCTAGCTATCCATGGGGTGCTCGTAACCTGATGACCAAACGGATTACGGAGAACCATCGAATCTCAACTTTAATGCCAAAACTTTTATTTCATCCTGTAGTCCCTAGAATACTAAACGTCCTTTTTTGGGCCGAGATTTCCAGGAACGCTTCTCGGGTTTGGGGCACGTATTTCAAACCATACGGACCTAAAAATTAGAAATATTCCATCTTTATTCCCCTAGAGCCTTCAGCAGTTCCTAAACGCTCAGTCGGAGCACTTTCATTCTGTGTAGTTCTGAGTGAATCCTCGGTATGATAATTTTTTCATCAGTTTGTTCCCCGTTTCTTCTTAGTCTGAGCCTAGCACACTACTTACATATCCATGGGTGTGGCTCGTAACACCTGAGACCAACAGGATCTACGGCACCATCGAATCTAAACTTTAATACCAAAACTTGTTTTCACTGTAGTCCCTTTTAGAATATAAACGTCCTTTTTGGGCCGAGATTTCCAGGAACGCTTTCTCGGGTTTGTGACGTATTTCAAACAACGGACATAAATATAGAAATATTCCATCTTTATTCCCCTAGAGCCTCCAGCAGTTCCTTAACCGCGCCAGTCGGAGCACTTATCATTCTTGTAGTTCTGAGTGAATCCCGGTATGGTATTCTTTCACAGTTTGTCCCCGTTTCTTCTCTAGTCTGTAGCCACACTATTCTAGCATCCATGGGGTGGCTCTAACACCTGATGACCAAACGGATTTACGGCACCATCGAATCTCAAACTTTAACTGCCAAAACTTTTTTTTCATCCTGTTGATCCCTTTTAGAATTACTAAACAGTCCTTTTTTGGCCGAGATTTCCAGGAACGCTTTCTCGGGTTTGTGTGCAGTATTTCAAACATACGGACCTAAAAATTAGAAATCATTCCATCTTTATTCCCTAGAGCCTTCGAGCGCACAATCGAATATCAAACTTTAAGCCAACAACTTTGTTTTTCATCCTGTAGTCCCTTTTAGAATTATAAACGTCCTTTTTTGCTGCCGAGCTTCCACAGGAAAACGCTGTCTCGTGGACGTGGGGCGCGGTGTGGGCGCGTGGGACAGGGATAATGTCAAAAACCATCGATGGGGACCCGGAAAAAGTGAGAAAGCAGTCATCTGCTATTTTATGTCACTCCATAGAGCCCTTCCAAGCACGGTTCCTAAACCGCTCCATTTGGAGACGCACGTTATCATTGTGGTTAGTGTTCTGAGTGAATTATTCCTAGGTATGATTAATTTTTCATCAGGTTTGTTCGTTTCTTCTTCAATCCTGAGCCTAGGTCTGAGCGAATTCCTCGGTATGATCATTCTTTCATCAGTTTGTTCCCTGGTTGTTTCTTCTTCTAGTTTGAGCCTAGCCACTATTCTAGTATCCATGGGGTGGCTGTAACAACCTGATGACAAACCGGATCTACGGCACATTGAATCTAAAACTTTTAACTGCCAAAACTTTTTTTTTCATCTTGTAGTCCCTTTATTTAATTAAAAACGTCCTTTTTTGGGCCGGCGAGATTTCCAGGAACGCTTTCTCGGGGTTGTGCTGCAGTTTGATTTCAAATCATAAGGACAAAAAAAAATTAGAAGTATAGTCATTCATATTTATCCCGAGCCTGGGCCGAGTGTCTCTAAAATCGCTCCAAGTCGGAGGAGGACAATATCATGCATTGTTTTAGGTTCTGGCTGAAATTCCCTCGGTCTGATCATTCTTTCATCGTTGTTCCCAGTGTCTTATCTAGTATGAGGTTAGTATTAGCACAAGATTCGAGCTATCCATGGCGTGTGGCTCGCGTAACACTGATAACCAAACGGATCTACGGCCTAACATCGAATCTCAAACTTTAATGCCAAAATTTTATTTTTAATATGTAGTCCCTTTTAGAATTATAAACGAACTTGTTTGGGCCAAGACTTTCCAGGAAACGCCTTTCTCGGGGTGGTGGCAGGTAATTTCAAATCATACGGACTTAAAACGTAGAACGTCATCCCATATTATTCCCTAGAGCATTCCAGCAGTTCCTAAACCGCTCCCAGTCGGAGACGTTATCATTCTTGTTTTTGGCATGAAATTCCCGCTTCGGATGATCATTCTTTCATCTGTTTGTGCCCACGTTTCTTCTCTAGTCTGAGCCTAGCACACTATTCTCTTCCATGGGTTTGTGGTAGTAACACTGAGGAGCAAAACGGGGATATACGGGCACAATTGAATCTCAAACTTTAAATGCAAACACTTTTGTTTTTTTTTCATCTGTGTCCCTTTTCGAAGACTAAACGTCCTTTTTGGGCCGAGATTTTCAGGACGCTTTTCGCGGGTTTGTGTGCACGTTTTTTCAAAACCATACGGACCTAAATAGTTAGAAATGAAATCTTCCATCTTTATTCCACTAGAGCCTCTCCAGCAGTTCATAAAAACGATCAAGTAGGAGAGAGCGGAGAGCACGTTTCATTATTGATAGTTCTGAGTGAATCCATCGGTATGATCATTTGTTTTCATCAGTTTGTTACCCCGTTTCTACTTATATGTGAGACCTAGCACACTATTCTAGCTATCCATGGTGTGCTCGTTAGTAAAACCTGATGACCCCCAAACGGATTACAGGCACCATGGAATCTCAAACTTTAACTGCCAAAACTTTTGTTTTTTCATCCTGTAGTCCCTTTAGAATTACTAAACGTCCTTTTGTGTGAGATTTCCAGGAACGCTTTCTGGGGGTGTTTCTGTGCACGTATTTCAAATCATACGGACCTAAAAATTAGCAGTCATTCCCTCTTTAAATGGCCCTAGAGCCTTCTAGCAGTTCCTAAACCGCTCCAGTCGGAGACGTTATCATTCTTGTTAGTTCTTAGTGAATTCCCTCGGTATGATAATTCTTTCATCGTTTGTTCCCCATTATTCATAGTCTTCTAAGCCTCTAGCACAACTATCTAGTATCCATGTTTGTGGCTCGTAACACTGATTGACCAACTGATCTACCGCAGCATGCAAATCTCAAACTTTAACATTGCAAAAACTTTTGTTGTTCATCATGTAGCCCTTTTAGAATTATAAACGTCCTTTTTTGTTACCGGAGATTTCCAGGAAACGTCTTTCTAGGGATGTTGGGGCAGTAATTTCAAACCATAACCGGACTAAAAATTAGAACTACAACCCTCCCTAGAAATATCCATTTCGTCCAGTACGTTCCTAAAAACGCTCCATTCGGCAGCCGTGATCATTCTTGTTAGTTCTGAGTGAATTCCCTAGGTAGATAATTCTTTTCATCAGTTTGTCCCCTTTTATCTCTTAGATGAGGCCTAGTAGGTCGAGCGACATTCCCTCGGTATGATCATTCTGCTAATATTTTGTTACCTTTTCTTCTCTAGTCTGAGCCATAGAACTCTATTCTAGCTATCCATGGGTGTGGCTTTTGTTGTTTTTTTGTGTTGTAACACCTGAATGGACCAAACGGATCTCGGCACCATTGAAATCTCAAACTTTAACTGCCAAAAAGTTTTTTACTCCTGTAGTCCTTGTAGAATTAATAAACGTTCCTTTTTTGGCCGAGATTAAAGGGAACGCTTTCTCGGGGTTTGTGTGCACGTATTTCAAATCATAAAGAGACATAAAAATTAGAAGTAACATTCCATATTATTCACTCGAGCCTTCCAGCAGTTCCTAAACCGTCCAGTCGGAGCTACGTATCGTTTCTTGTTAGTTATGCGTTGAATTCCCTCGGTCTATATCATTCTTTCTCAGTTTGTTCCCCGTTTCTATCTAGTCTGAGGGCTTTTAGCACCACTATTCTAGCTATCCATGGGTGTGGCTCGTAAACACCTGATAACCAAACGGTATCTACGACACAATCGATTCTCAACTTTAACGCCAAAACTTTTAGTTTCATCATGAGTCCCTTTTAGAATTACTAAACGACCTTTTGGGGGCGAGATTTCAGAAACGCATTTCTAGGGGCTTTGTGTTGCCCTTTTATTGTCAAATACATACGGAACTAAAAATTAGAAAGTCATTCCATATTATTCCCCTAGAGCCTTCCGCAGCAGCAGCTCCTAAACCGCTCCAGTCGGAGCACGTTATCATTCTGGTTAGTCTGCGTGAATTCTCGGTATGATCATTCTTTCATCGTTGTTCCCCGTTTCTTCCTTGTCTGTAGCCTAGCACACTTTATAGCTCATCCATGCGGTGTGGCTCGTAACACCTGATGACCAAAAGGATCTACGGAAACCCATTGAATCTCAACACTTTAACTGCAAAACTTTTGTTTTTCATCCTGTGGTCCCTTTTAGAATACTAAACTAAAACGGCCCTCTTTTTGGGGCCGAGATTCCAGGAATGCTTTCGCGGGGTTTGTGTGCACGCTATTTCAAACCTCTATTGGACCTAAAAAAGTAGAAATCATTCCCTTTTAATTTATTCCTAGAGTATATTCCAGCAGTTGCTATCTAAAACCGAATCCAGTCGGAGCAAGTATCATTATGTCGTTGGTTGAATGCCCTCGGTATGATCAAATGTTTCATCAGTTTGTTCCCCGTTTTCTTCTTAGTATGAGCCGAGCACACTATTTAGCAATCCATGGGTTGTGGTCGTAACAATTGATGACCAAACGGATCTACGGCACCATTGAGAACTCAAACTTTAACTGCCAAAACTTTTGTTTTTCATACTGTAGTCCCTTTAGAATATAAACGTCCTTTTTGTTTTAGTCGAGATTCAGGAACGCTTTCTCGGGGTTGTCTGCACGGTATTTCAAATCATACGGGACCTTAAAAATTAGAAGTAATTCCATCTTTATGCCCTAGAGCCTTCTAGCAGAGAGAGTTCCTAAAACGCTCAGTCGGAAGCACGTTATCATTCTTGTTAGTTCTGAGTGAATTCCCCGGATGATAATTCTTTTTTAATCAGTGTATTTCCCATTTCTTCTATAGTCTGAGCCTAGCACACTATTCTAGATATCCATGGGGGGGCTCGTAAAAACCTGATGACCCACTGCATCTTACGGCACCATTCGAATCTCAAACTTTAACTTGCCAAACTTTTGTTTTTCATCCTGTAGTCCCATTTAGAATTACTAAACGTCTTTTTTGGGCTGAGATTCCAGGAAGCTTTCTCTGGGTTTTGTTGTGATCTCGGAGGGGGCAATGAATAGGGGAAGGAATAAGATGGAAGGGAGGGGGGGGGAATAAAAGAGGAGGCTTCTCTAGGGGAATCGTTGGCCCAACAAAAAAAGGAACGTTTAGCGTTTAGTAATTCTAAAAGGGACTTACAGGATTTGAAAAACAAAAGGGTTGGTAGTTAAGTTTCATGATTCGATGGATTGCCGTCGTAAATCCGTTTGGTCATCAGGTGGTATTACGAGGCAAACCCATATAGATAGCTAGATAGTGTGCCTAGGCTCCAGACTATTGAAAGAAGAAAGAACTAGGTTTGAAAGAAGAAGAAACGGAGCGGGAAGAACAAAACTGAATGAAAAATGATAATACGTGGGAAATCACTCTACCTAACAAGATGATAACGTGCTCCGATGGAGCTGTTTAGGAATGCTGGATGGAGGCTCTTCTAGGGGAATATTACTATGGAATGCTTCTTAATTTTTATGGTCTGTTTATGATCTTGAAATACGTGCACACTAAACCCAGAGGCAAGAGTTCCTGGGAATGGAAATCTCAGCCCAAAAAGGACGTTGAGTCTTTTCTTAAAAGGGACTACGTACAGGATGAATGTGAAAACAAAAGTTTTGGTTGTTAGTTTTAAAGTTGGATTCGGATTGGTGACGTTTTTTAGTTAGTTTATAGCGTTTTCGTTAGATCAGTTGGTCATAGGTGTTTTGTTGTACGAGCCAACCCTTGGATTTGCTAGTTAGAATAGTTTGCTAGGATCAAGACTAGAGGGATTTTGACATTGAAACGGGAGGGAGGGGAACAAACTGATATTTGTGAAAAGAATTTGAAACGAAGAAAGAATTATCATACCGAGGGAATTCACTCGAAGAGAAGACTAACAAGAATGATTACACGTGTCTGACTGGAGAGGTTAGGGAAAAAGAGGACTCTGAAAGGACTCTAGGGGGAATAAAGATGGAATGGATTTTAATTTTCAGGTCCATATGTTTGAAATACGTGCCACTAAAACCCCCGAGAAAGCGTTCCTGAACTATGGAAATCTCGGCCCAACAAAAAAGGATGCTTTATTAATTCTTAAAAGGGACGAAGTAAGGATGGAAAAAAACGTTGTTCAGTTAAGAGTTTGTAGATTCGATGGTGCCGTAGATTCGGTTGTGGTCATCAGTTGGGTTGTACGTAGCCCCACTCCATGGAGCTTCGAATTAGACTAGAATAGTGTGCTTGTAGCTCAGACTGGAAAAAGAAAAGGAAGGAAGAAACGGGGAAACAAACTGATGAAAAATTATCATACCGAGGGAGATTCACCAGAAACTAAACAAGAATGATAGAGTGCTCCGACTGGTTGGAGCGGGTTTTGGTTGTTTATGTTGGGTTAAGAGTTTGTTAGAATCGGAGGCTTGGGGAACTAAAGATGGAATGATTTCTAATTGTTAGGTCCGTTGGTGTTGAAATTAGTTGCACACATACCCCGAGGAAGCCCCCCAAAGCGAATGGCTCCGGATAAATCTCGGGCCACAAAAACAAGGGACTTTTTTTAATTCTAAAAGGTGACTACGGATGAAAAAACAAAATTTGTTTATGTGCTAAGTTTTGAGAGTTTGAGATTCGATGGATCTATTGCCGTTAGAGATACGTTTGGGTCATCAGGTGGTGTTAGAGCCACCCATGGATAGCTAGAATATTGTGTAGGCTAGACTGCAGGAATAGAGAAGAAAAGACCACAGAAAGGGTGAACAAACTAATGAAAGAAATTGTCATAAAGACGGGTGAATTTCACCAGACCTAACAAGAATGATAACGTGCTGCTCCGACTAGAGTGGTTTTCGAGCTTTTTTAGGACTGCGGAAGAGCTCTAGGGGAAACTAATAAGATTGGAATGAGTTTTCATGATCTATTTTTAGGTCCGTCTGGTTATTGTAAATACGTGAACACAACAACAAACCCCGAGAAAGCGTTTCCTGAGAAATCTCGGCC
This sequence comes from Thinopyrum elongatum, assembly GCA_011799875.1. Lineage (NCBI taxonomy): Eukaryota > Viridiplantae > Streptophyta > Magnoliopsida > Poales > Poaceae > Thinopyrum > Thinopyrum elongatum. Next base: position 5,777,240 of record CM022302.1, on the reverse strand, counting down.
CAAAAAAGGACCGTTAGTAATTCAAAAGGGACTAAGGATTGAAAAAAATAAAGTTTTGGCAGTATGAAAGTTTGAGATTACGATGTGCGTGTTACGAATCCGTTGGTCATCACGGTGTTCTTCGTTCGAGCCACACCCCATGCGATAGACTAGAATAGTGTGGCTAGGCTCAGATAGAGAAGAAAGAAGAAGGGGGGAAAACAAACTGATGAAAGAATCATCATACCGAGGGAATTCACTCAGAACTAACAAGAATGATAAGTGCTCGACTGGATGCGGTTTTTTTATTAGGAATGCTCGAAGGCTCTCTTAGGGGGGGAATAAATGAAGGAATGATTTCTAATTTTAGGTACGTATGGTTTTGAAATACGTGCACGCACAAACCCTCGAGCAAAGCATTCTGCGAAATACTCGGCCCACAAACAAAAGGAAACCATACAGACCGTTTAGTAATTCTCTAAAAGGACTACAGGAGGAAAAATACCAAAGTTTTGGAGTTAATAGATTTTGACAGATTCGAGTGTTGCCGTAATCCGATTTGGTCATCAGGTGTTACGGGTTTTTAAGAGCCACACCATGGATACTAGAAGGAAAGTGTCGGTCTCATAAAAATGAGACGAGAAAAACGGGGGAATCAAACTGATGTGAAAACAATATACAGAGGGCAGGATTCACTCAGAACTAACAAAGAAATGATAAGTGTGCTCCGAACTGGAAGCGGTTTGTTTAGGAACTGCTGAAGGCTACTAGGGGAAATATAAAGGAAATGATTTCTATATTTTAGGGTTCGTATGATTCTGAATAATACATGTGCACACAAACCCCGAGAAGAAAGCATTCCTGGAACATCTCGGCCAAAAAAGGCCGCTTAGTAATTCTAAAAGGGACTAAGGTGATTGAAAAACAAAAGTTTTGGAAGTAAACTGGTGAGATTCGAGGGTTGCCGTAATCGTTGTGTACAAGGTTTGTAGAGCGCACCCAATGGATAGCTAGGAATGGCTGTAGCTGTGCTAAAAACTACAAAGACAGAGAAATAAACAAAAGGGAAAAAAAGAAAGAAGAAGAAAGAACGCAGGGGAAATATAAACTGATTAAGAAAGGAATTATCATACCGATTGAAAAATCAACGATAGCAACTAACTAAGAATGATAACGGATGATCGAATGGATGGGGTGGTTGCGGTTATAGAACACTGCTTGGAAGGCTCTAGGGGAATAAAGAGAAGTGGAGATGATTTCTAAATTCTTTAGGTCTCGTATGTTTCGAAATCGGTGCACACAAAACCCGACGAGAAAGCGTTCTTGAAATCCGGCCCCCAAAAAAAACAAAAAAAGGACGTTTAGTAATTCTAAAAGGGACTACAGGATGTGAAAAATAAAAGGTTTTTGGGCAGTTTTAAATTGAGTTCGATGGCTGCCGTAGTAAAATGTTTGCGCATCACTGGTGTTTTGTTGGAGACCACCACCCCATGGCTAGCTAGGGACATAGTGTGCTAGGCTAACGACCAGAGAAGAAACGGGGGGGGACGGGAAACAAAACGTGAGTGTGAAAGGAATATCATACCGAGTGAATTTCACTCAGAACTAACCAAGAATGATAACGTGCTACGACTGGAGCGGTGGCTTGGAACTGCGATGGTGGAAAGTGCTCTAGGGGAAGATAAGATGGAATGATTTCAATGTTTAGGTTCCTTATGGTTTGTGAAAAATACTGCCACAATATTCACGAAAGAAAGCGAAAGAAGGGAAAGCGTCCTTGAAAAATCCGGGCACACAAAAAGGAACGTTTAGTAATATAAAAGGGACTACGGATGGAAAAACTTAAAAGTTTTTGGCTTGAGTGAGATAGATTGTGTAAATCGGTAATTTCGAGGAGTGTACTGTATGGTATAAAGGTTTTGGAGCACACCACCATGGATAGCTAGATAATGTGATGCTATTGGGCTCAGACTAGAGAACAGGAAGACAAGGGAACAAATGATTGAAAGAATTATATACCAAGGGATCACTCAGAACATAAAAGATGGATAACGTGCTCGACCTGGAGCTTGTTTAGGAATGCTGAATGTGAAGTGGAGAAAAGGCTCTTAGGGGAATAAAGATGGAATGATTTCTAATTTTTAGGTCCCGTATGTTTGAAAATACTGCAACAAACCCCAAGAAAGGTTGCCTGGAAATTATGGCCCCCAAAAAAAGGACGTTTAGTATTCTAAAAGGGACACAGGAATGAAAAAAACAACGTTTGTGCACATTAAAGTTGAGATTCGTTTTGGGGTTCGACCGTAGATCCGTTTGGTACATCAAGGTTTTATGAGGCCACACCATGGATAGCTGGATAGAATAGTGTGCTAGGTCAGACTAGGGAACTGAAGAGAGAACAACACGGGGAACAAACGGATTTGAAAGAATATAATAACCGAGGGAATTCCACCAAATAACAAGAATGATAACGTGCTCCGACTGATGGGAGCGTTTAGGGAAACTGCCTGTGAGAAGGCTCTAGGGGATTTATAAAGATGGAATGATTTACTCGATTTTTAGGTCAGTATGATGTTTGAAATACGTATGCACACTAACCCTGTGAGAGAAAGCGTTCAACTGGAAATCTCGGCCCAAAAAGGACGCTATAGTAATTCTAAAAGGTACTAACAGGATGAAAAAATGAAAGTTTATGAGGTTAAAGTTTGAGATTCTGTTTTTGTTGTTTTATGCCGTCTCTGCCGTATCTCATTTTAGGTCGTCGCGCGAAAGATCGTTTGGTCATCAGGTGTTACTAGCCACTTCCCGGATAGCGGTAAATCGTGTGCTAGCTCTAATCAGGACTAGAGAAGAGGGGGAAGGGGGGGGGGGGGGGGGAACCCAGGAACAAAACTGATGAAAGAATGTATCATAACGAGGGGAATTCACTCAGATAACTGAACAGAATGATAACGTTTGCTCGACTTGGAGTCGTAGTACTGTTTGTTTAGATACTGCGTGGAAGGCTTCTTAGCAGGGAATAAGATGGAATATGATTTCTAATTTTAGCGTCCGTTGTTTGAATGTGAAATACGTGCACACAAACCTCGAGAGAAAGCGTTCCTGGAATTCGGCCCAAAAAAGGACGTGTTAGTAATTCTAAAAGGGACTCAGAAGGATGAAAAATACAAAAGTTTGGGTAGATAGTGTTTAAAGTTTGAGATTAGATGGTGCTGCAGTAACCTGTTGGTGGTTACGATGGTTTGTTACGAGCCACACCCATGGATAGCTAGATAGTGTGCTAGGATCAGACTACGAGAAGAACCGGGGGGAAACGGCGGAACAAACTGATGAAGAATTATCATACCGGGAGGGAATCACTCAGAACTAACAGAATGATAGTAGTGCTCCGACTGTGAGCGGTTTAGCGAACTTGAACTCTAGGTCTAGGGGATTAAAGATGGAATCATGATTTCTAAGTATTTAGGTCGTACTGGTTGTTTGAAATACGTGCCACCAAAACAAACCCGAGAGAAGAAGCAATTGTCTTAGAGAATCTCGGCCACAAAAGACGTTTAGTAATTTAAAAGGGACTACAGGAATGGAAAAATTAAAAGTTGGTTGGTCAGTTAAAGTTGGAGATTCGATTGTGACTTGCCGTATTAAATCCGTTTTGGTCATCAGCGGGTGTTAGAGCCAAACTACCCATGTGAGCTAGAATAGTGGTGCTAGATCAGACTAAGAGAAGAAACGGGGAAATCAAACTGAATGAAGAATTATCATACCGAGGGAATCACTCAGAACTAAACAAAGAATGATAACTGTGTCCGACTGGAGACTTGTGGGTTTAAGGAACTGCTGAGTTGGAAGGCTTCTAGGGGAATAAAGAGATGAATGATTTCTAATTGTCTAGGTCCGTTTATGATTTGAAATAATGTGCACACAAAACCCCGGAGAAAGCATTTGGTCAATCTGGCCCCAAAACCCAAAAAAGGAAGTACGTTTTTTATAATTCTAAAAGGGACATATGGATGAAAACAAAGTTTGGTTAGTTAAAGTTTGAAGATTCGAATAGGGTGCAGTTTTTGTGATCCGTTTGGTCATCAAGTGTTGTTATAGAGCACAACCCGATGCAGAATATGGCATAGAATAAGGGCAGATAGGATCAGAAAAAAAAAAGAGGAATAGAGAAGGGGACGTAGGTGGAGGGGGGGGAAAAGAAGGAAGGGGGTGGAAAAGAGGAGGAGGGAACAAATTGATTAAAGATTATAATAACGAGGAGGGGGAATTCAACAGAACTAACAAGAATTGAAATGTGCTCCCGAACGCGAAGCGGTTTTTGGAAGGCGGGAAAGGCTCCTTAGGGGAATAAAGATGGAAGCTTTCTAATTTTTAGGTCCTGGTGTGAATTTTTGAAATACGTGCACATACCAAACCCGAGAAAGCTTTCTGGAAATCTCGGCCCAAAAAAGGACCCGTTTAGTAATTCTAAAAGGACTACAGGATGAAAAATAAAAGTTTTGGCAGTGGAGTTAAAGTTTAGAGATTCGATCGCTCCCTGCATGTAAGTGGTCGTTAAATCCGTTTGGTTCATAGGTATTTACGAGCCACACCCATGGATAGCTAGAATAGTGGTGCTAGGCTCAAGAGAACAGTAAGAAAAAGAAAAACGGGGGAAATGGTAAAGGAATACATATTGAAAGAATTATCATACCGAGAAGGAAGGGAATCACCAGAACTAAAAGATGAAACGGTGCTACCGACTGAGAAGCGGTTCCTTAGGCAACACTGCGTTGGATGGCTCTAGGGCATATAAAGATGAATGATTTGCTAATTTTTAGGTATTTATGTTTGACATACGTGCAACAAAACCTAGAGTGGAAAGCGCATTCCTAAGAAATCTCGTGCCCCAAAAAAGACGTGTGAGTAATTCTAAAAGGACTACAGGAGATTGAAAAATAAAAGTTTGGCAGGTTTAAATGTTAAAGTGAGATTCGATTGGTTGCGTTGTAAGTATCTGCATGTGTGTAGTTGTGTTATTACGAGGCCAACCCATGGATAAGATCAGATAGTGTGCTAGGTCAGCTAGTAAAAGAAAAAGAACTGACAGAGAAGGAAACGAAAGGGGAACAACTGATGACAAGATTATACCGAGGGGAATTCACTCAGAATAAAAGAATGACTAACGTCGATCCCACTAGAGCGGTTTAGGACATGCGGTGGAAGGACTAGGGGAAAAATAAGAGATGTGTATCCTTCTCAATTTTTTAGGTCCCGTTGTATGAGGAAATACGTGCACAACAAACCCCGAGAGAGGAAAGCGTTATCCCCCCCATGGAAATCTCGGCCACAAAAAAGAGTTGAGTTCGTTTAGTAATTCTAAAAGGATACAGGATGAAAAAAACAAAAGTTTTGAGTAAAGGTTTGAGATCGATGGTGCAGTACATCGTTTGGTCATAGGTGTTGTTACGAGCCACACCATGGATAGCTAATAGAATAGTTGTGCTAAGGCTCAGACTAGAGAGAAGAAGAAGAAGAAACGAGAGAAACAGGAACAAACGTGAAATGAAAGACATTATTATACCGGGATATTCACTCAGAAACTAACAAGAAATGATAAGTGTGCTCGACTGGGAGCAGTTTGGGAACTGTCGAAGGCTCTCTAGCGGGAATAAACGATTGGATATTTTCGACAGTTAGGTCCGTTATGTTTTGAAAATACGTTGCACAATACAAACCCGAGAAAGCGTTCATGGAAATTCGGCCCCAAAAGGAAACAAAGACGTTTAGTAATTCTACAAAGACTACGGATGGAGAAATAAAAGTTTGGCAGTTGAAAGTTTGAGTTATAGTGTCAGTTGCGTTGCGTATTTCGTAATCCGTTGGTCATCAAGGGGTGTTATGAGCCACTCCAATTGGGATAGCCTAGACTAAAGAATAGTGTGCTAGGCCTTCAGACTAGAGAAGACGAAACGGGGGGGGAACAAACTGTGAATAGAAAGAATGTATCATACCGAGGAGGTTGGAATTCATCAGAAACTAAACAAGAATGATAACGTTGTGATCCGACTGGCGGGTTTCGGACTAATTGCTGGACGGGCTCTAGGGACTACACGTGGATGCTTTCTAATTTTTAGGTCCTTGATTTGAAAATACGTGCACACAAACCCGAGAAAGCGTTTCCTAGAAATCATGGCCCAAAAATGACGTTTATTAATTTCAAAAGGGCTTACAGGATTGAAAAACAAAAGTTTGGGGTAGTTATTAAAGT
>CM022302.1:5757131-5770986 GCA_011799875.1 Thinopyrum elongatum | reverse complement strand
TTGAGATTCGATGGTGCCGTAGATCTGTTTGGTCATCAGGTGTTACGAGCCACACCCATGGATAGCTAGAATAGTGTGCTAGGCTCAGACTAGAGAAGAAACGGGGAACAAACTGATGAAAGAATTATCATACCGAGGGAATTCACTCAGAACTAACAAGAATGATAGTGTGCTCCGAGTGGAGCGGTTTACGAACTGCTCGAAGGCTCTAGGGGTATAAAGATGGAATGATTTCTAATTTTTAGGTCTGTTTGGTTTGAAATACGTGCACACAAACCCCGAGAAAGCGTTCCTGGAAATCTCGGCCCAAAAAACGACGTTTAGTAATTCTAAAAGGGACTACAGGATGAAAAATAAAAGTTTTGGCAGTTAAAGTTTGAGATTCGATGGTGCCGTAAATCCGTTTGGTCATCAGGTGTTATGAGCCACTACCATGGATAGCTAGAATAGTGTGTTAGGCTCAGACTAGAGAAGAAACGGGGAACAAACTAATGAAAGAATTATCATACCGAGGGAATTCACTCAGAACTAACAAGAATGATAACGTGCTCCGACTGGAGCGGTTTAGGAACTGCTGGAAGGCTCTAGGGGAATAAAGATAGAATGATTTCTAATTTTTAGGTCCGTATGATTTGAAATATGTGCACACAAACCCCGAGAAAGCATTCCTGGAAATCTCGGCCCAAAAAAGGACGTTTATTAATTCTAAAAGGGACTATAGGATGAAAAACAAAAGTTTTGGTAGTTAAAGTTTGAGATTCGATGGTGCCGTTGATCCGTTTGGTCATCAAGTGTTACGAGCCACACCCTTGGATAGCTAGAATAGTGTGCTAGGCTCAGACTAGAGAAGAAACGGGGAACAAACTGATGAAAGAATTATCATACCGAGGGAATTCACTCAGAACTAACAAGAATGATAATGTGCTCCGACTGGAGCGGTTTAGGAACTGCTCGAAGGCTCTAGGGGAATAAAGATGGAATGATTTCTAATTTTTAGGTCCGTATGGTTTGAAATACGTGCACACAAACCCCGAGAAAGCATTCCTGGAAATCTCGGCCCAAAAAAGGACGTTTAGTAATTCTAAAAGGGACTACAGGATGAAAAATAAAAGTTTTGGCAGTTAAAGTTTGAGATTCGATGGTGCCGTAAATCCGTTTGGTCATTAGGTTTTACGAGCCACACCCATGGATAGCTAGAATAGGGTGCTAGGCTCAAACTAGAGAAGAAACGGGGAATAAACTGATGAAAGAATTATCATACCGAGGGAATTCACTCAGAACTAACAAGAATGATAACTTGCTCCGACTGGAGCGGCTTAGGAACTACTGGAAGGCTCTAGGGGCATAAAGATGGAATGATTTCTAATTTTAGGTTTGTATGATTTGAAATACGTGCACACAAACCCCGAGAAAGCATTCCTGGAAATCTCGGCCCAAAAAAGGACGTTTAGTAATTCTAAAAGGGACTACAGGATGAAAAACAAAAGTTTTGGCAGTTAAACTTTGAGATTCGATGGTGCCGTAGATCCGTTTGGTCATCAGGTGTTATGAGCCACACCAATGGATAGCTAGAACTGTGTTCTAGGATCAGACTAGAGAAGAAACAGGGAACAAACTGATGAAAGAATTATCATACCAATTGAATTCACTCAGAACTAACAAGAATGATAACGTGCTCCGACTGGGGCGGTTTAGGAACTGCTGGAAGGCTCTAGGGGAATAAAGATGGAATGATTTCTAATTTGTAGGTCCGTATGGTTTGAAATACGTACACACAAACCCCGAGAAAGCGTTCCTGGAAATCTCGGCCCAAAAAAGGACGTTTAGTAATTCTAAAAGGGACTACAGGATGAAAAATAAAAGTTTTTGGCAGTTAAAGTTTGAGATTCGATGGTGCCGTAAATCCGTTTGGTCATCAGGTGTTACGAGCCACAACCATGGATAGCTAGAATAGTGTGCTAGGCTCAGACTAGAGAAGAAACGGGGAACAAACTGATGAAAGAATTATCATACCGAGGGAATTCACTCAGAACTAACAAGAATGATAACGTGCTCCGACTGGAGCGGTTTAGGAACTGCTGGAAGGCTCTAGGGGAATAAAGATGGAATGATTTCTAATTTTTAGGTTCGTATGATTTGAAATACGTGCACACAAAGCCCGAGAAAGCGTTCCTGGAAATCTCGGCCCAAAAAAGGACGTTTAGTAATTCTAAAAGGGACTACAGGATGAAAAACAAAAGTTTTGGCAGTTAAAGTTTGAGATTCGATGGTGCCGTAGATCCGTTTGGTCATCAGGTGTTATGAGCCACACCCATAGATAGCTAGAATAGTGTGCTAGGCTCAGATTAGAGAAGAAACGGGGAACAAACTGATGAAAGAATTATCATACCGAGGGAATTCACTCAGAACTAACAAGAATGATAACGTGCTTCGACTAGAGCGGTTTAGGAACTGCTGGAAGGCTCTAGGGGAATAAAGATGGAATGATTTCTAATTTGTAGGTCCGTATGGTTTGAAATACGTACACACAAACCCCGAGAAAGCGTTCCTGGAAATCTCGGCCCAAAAAAGGACGTTAAGTAATTCTAAAAGGGACTACAGGATGAAAAACAAAAGTTTTGGCAGTTAAAGTTTGAGATTCGATGGTGCCGTAGATCCGTTTGGTCATCAGGTGTTACGAGCCACACCCATGGATAGCTAGAATAGTGTGCTAGACTCAGACTAGAGAAGAAACGGGGAACAAACTGATGAAAGAATTATCATACCGAGGGAATTCACTCAGAACTAACAAGAATGATAACGAGCTCCGACTTGGAGTGGTTTAGGAACTGCTGGAAGGCTCTAGGGGAATAAAGATGGAATGATTTCTCATTTTTAGGTCCGTATGGTTTGAAATAAATGCACACAAACCCCGAGAAAGTGTTCCTGGAAATCTCAGCCCAAAAAAGGACGTTTAGTAATTCTAAAAGGGACTACAGGATGAAAAATAAAAGTTTTGGCAGTTAAAGTTTGAGATTCGATGGTGCCGTAAATCCGTTTGGTCATTAGGTCTTACGAGCCACACCCATGGATAGATAGAATAGGGTGCTAGGCTCAAACTAGAGAAGAAACGGGGAATAAACTGATGAAAGAATTATCATACCGAGGGAATTCACTCAGAACTAACAAGAATGATAACTTGCTCCGACTGGAGCGGTTTAGGAACTGCTCGAAGGCTCTAGGGGCATAAAGATGGAATGATTTCTAATTTTTAGGTTCGTATGATTTGAAATACGTGCACACAAACCCCGAGAAAGCATTCCTGGAAATCTCGGCCCAAAAAAGGACGTTTAGTAATTCTAAAAGGGACTACAGGATGAAAAACAAAAGTTTTGGCAGTTAAACTTTGAGATTCGATGGTGCCGTAGATCCGTTTGGTCATCAGGTGTTATGAGCCACACCAATGGATAGCTAGAACTGTGTGCTAGGATCAGACTAGAGAAGAAACAGGGAACAAACTGATGAAAGAATTATCATACCAATTGAATTCACTCAGAACTAACAAGAATGATAACGTGCTCCGACTGGGGCGGTTTAGGAACTGCTGGAAGGCTCTAGGGGAATAAAGATGGAATGATTTCTAATTTGTAGGTCCGTATGGTTTGAAATACGTACACACAAACCCCGAGAAAGCGTTCCTGGAAATCTCGGCCCAAAAAAGGACGTTTAGTAATTCTAAAAGGGACTACAGGATGAAAAATAAAAGTTTTTGGCAGTTAAAGTTTGAGATTCGATGGTGCCGTAAATCCGTTTGGTCATCAGGTGTTACGAGCCACAACCATGGATAGCTAGAATAGTGTGCTAGGCTCAGACTAGAGAAGAAACGGGGAACAAACTGATGAAAGAATTATCATACCGAGGGAATTCACTCAGAACTAACAAGAATCATAACGTGCTCCGACTGGAGCGGTTTAGGAACTGCTGGAAGGCTCTAGGGGAATAAAGATGGAATGATTTCTAATTTTTAGATTCGTATGGTTTGAAATACGTGCACAAAAACCCCGAGAAAGCGTTCCTGGAAATCTCGGCCCAAAAAAGGACGTTTAGTAATTCTAAAAGGGACTAAAGGATGAAAAACAAAAGTTTTGGCAGTTAAAGTTTGAGATTCGATGGTGCCGTACATCCGTTTGGTCATAAGGTGCCATGAGCCACACCCATGGATAGCTAGAATAGTGTGCTAGGCTTAGACTAGAGAATAAACGCGGAACAAACTGATGAAAGAATGATCATACCGAGGGAATTCACTCAGAACCAACAAGAATGATAACGTGCTCCGACTGGAGCATTTTAGGAACTGCTGGAAGGCTCTAGGGGAATAAAGATGGAATGATTTCTAATTTTTAGGTCCGTATGATTTGAAATACGTGCACACAAACCCCGAGAAAGCGTTCCTGGAAATCTCGGCCCAAAAAAGGACGTTTAGTAATTCTAAAAGGGACTACAGGATGAAAAACAAAAGTTTTGGCAGTTAAAGTTTGAGATTCGATGGTGCCGTAGATCCGTTTGGTCATCAGGTGTTATGAGCCACACCCATAGATAGCTAGAATAGTGTGCTAGGCTCAGACTAGAGAAGAAACGGGGAACAAACTGATGAAAGAATTATCATACCGAGGGAATTCACTCAGAACTAACAAGAATGATAACTTGCTCCGACTGGAGCGGTTTAGGAACTGCTCGAAGGCTCTAGGGGCATAAAGATGGAATGATTTCTAATTTTTAGGTTCGTATGATATGAAATACGTGCACACAAACCCCGAGAAAGCATTCCTGGAAATCTCGGCCCAAAAAAGGACGTTTAGTAATTCTAAAAGTGACTACAGGATGAAAAACAAAAGTTTTGGCAGTTAAACTTTGAGATTCGATGGTGCCGTAGATCCGTTTGGTCATCAGGTGTTATGAGCCACACCAATGGATAGCTAGAACTGTGTGCTAGGATCAGACTAGAGAAGAAACAGGGAACAAACTGATGAAAGAATTATCATACCAATTGAATTCACTCAGAACTAACAAGAATGATAACGTGCTCCGACTGGGGCGGTTTAGGAATTGCTGGAAGGCTCTAGGGGAATAAAGATGGAATGATTTCTAATTTGTAGGTCCGTATGGTTTGAAATACGTACACACAAACCCCGAGAAAGCGTTCCTGGAAATCTCGGCCCAAAAAAGGACGTTTAGTAATTCTAAAAGGGACTACAGGATAAAAAATAAAAGTTTTTGGCAGTTAAAGTTTGAGATTCGATGGTGCCGTAAATCCGTTTGGTCATCAGGTGTTACGAGCCACAACCATGGATAGCTAGAATAGTGTGCTAGGCTCAGACTAGAGAAGAAACGGGGAACAAACTGATGAAAGAATTATCATACCGAGGGAATTCATTTAGGTCCGTATGATTTGAAAATACTGCACAAAACCCGAAGAAAGACGTTCCTCGGAAATCTCGGCCCAAAAGGACGTTTAGTAATTCTAAAAGCTACAGGATGAAAAATAAAAGTTTTGGCAGTTAAAGTTTGAGATTCGATGGGCCGTAAATCCGTTTGGTCATCAGGTGTTGAGCCACCCCATGGATACTAAATAGTGTGCTAGGCTCAGACTAGAGAAGAAACGGGGAACAAACTGATGAAAGAATTATCATACCGAGGGAATTCACTCAGAACTAACAAGAATGATACGTGCTCGGACTGGAGCTTTTTTGAACTGCTGGGAAGGCTCTAGGAATAAGGAATGATTTCTAATTTTTAGGTCCTATGATTTGAAATGTGCACACAAACCCCGAGAAGCGTTCCTGGAATATCGGCCCAAAAAAGGACGTTTATTATTCTAAAAGGGACTACAGGATGAAAACAAAGTTTTGGTAGTTAAAGTTTGAGATTCGATGGTGCCGTAGATCGTTTGGTCATCAGTGTTTACGAGCCACACCCATGGATAGCTAGAATAGTGTGCTAGCTCAGACTAAGAAAAACGGGGAACAAACTGATGAAAGAATTATCATACCGAGGGAATTCACTCAGAACTAACAAGAATGATATGTGCTCCTGTGAGCGGTTTGAACTGCTCGAAGGCTCTAGGGGATAAAGATGGAATGATTTCTAATTTTTAGGTCTGTTGGTTTGAAATACGTGCACACAAACCCCGAGAAAGCGTTCCTGGAAATCTCGGCCCAAAAAAGAGACGTTTAGTAATTCTAAAAGGGCTACAGGTGAAAAATAAAAGTTTTGGCAGTTAAAGTTTGAGATTCGATGGTGCCGTAAATCCGTTTGGTCATCAGGTGTTATGAGCCACACCATGGATACTAGAATAGTGTGTTAGGCTCAGACTAGAGAAGAACGGGGAACAAACTAATGAAAGAATTATCATACCGAGGGAATTCACTCAGAACTAACAAGAATGATAACGTGCTCCGACTGGAGCGGTTTAGGAACTGCTGGAAGGCTCTAGGGGAATAAAGATAGAATATTTCTAATTTTTAGGTCCGTATGATTTGAAATATGTGCACACAACCCCCGAGAAAGCTTCCTGGAAATCTCGGCCCAAAAAAGGACGTTTATTAATTCTAAAAGGGACTAAGGATGAAAAACAAAAGTTTTGGTAGTTAAAGTTTGAGATTCGATGGTGCCGTGATCCGTTGGTCATCAGTGTTACGAGCCACACCCTGGATAGCTAGAATGTGTGCTAGGCTCAGACTAGAGAAGAAACGGGGAACAAACTGATGAAAGAATTATCATACCGAGGGAATTCACTCAGAACTAACAGAATGATAATGTGCTCCGACTGGAGCGGTTTAGGAACTGCTCGAAGGCTCTAGGAATAAAGATGGAGATTTCTAATTTTTAGTCCGTATGGTTTGAAATACGTGCACACAAACCCCGAGAAAGCTTCCTGGAAATCTCGGCCCAAAAAAGGACGTTTAGTAATTCTAAAAGGGACTACAGGATGAAAAATAAAGTTTTGGCAGTTAAATTTGAGATTCGATGGTGCCGTAAATCCGTTTGGTCATAGGTGTTACAGCCCACACCCATGGATAGCTAGAATAGGGTGCTAGGCTCAACTAGAGAGAAACGGGAATAAAACTGATGAAAGAATTATCATACCGAGGGAATTCACTCAGAACTAACAAGAATGATAACTGCTCCGACTGGAGCGGTTAGGAACTCTGGAAGGCTCTAGGGATAAAGATGGAATGATTTCTAATTTTAGGTTTATGATTTGAAATACGTGCACACAAACCCCGAGAAAGCGTTCCTGGAAATCTCGGCCCAAAAAGGACGTTTAGTAATTCTAAAAGGGACTACAGGATGAAAAAAAAAGTTTTTGGCAGTTAAAGTTTGAGATTCGATGGTGCCGTAGATCCGTTTGGTCATCAGGTGTTACGAGCCACACCATGGATAGCTAGAATAGTGTGCTAGGCTCAGACTAGAGAAGAAACGGGGAACAAACTGATGAAAGAATTATCATACCGAGGATTCACTCAGAACTAACAAGAATGATAACGTGCTCCGACTGAGCGGTTTAGGAACTGCTGGAAGGCTCTAGGGAATAAAGATGGAATGATTTCTAATTTTTAGGTCCGTATGATTTGAAATACGTGCACACAAACCCCGAGAAAGTTCCTTCTGGAAATCTCGGCCCAAAAAAGGACGTTTAGTAATTCTAAAAGGAACTACGGTGAAAAACAAAGTTTTGGCATTAAAGTTTGAGATTCGATGGTGCCGTATCCGTTTGGTCATAGGTGTTACGAGCCACACCCATGGATAGCTAGAATAGTGTGCTAGGCTCAGACTAGGAAGAAACACGGAACAACTTGAATAAGAATATCATACCGAGGAATTCACTCAGAACTAACAAGAATGATAACGTGCTCCGACTGGAGCGTTTAGGAACTGCTGGAAGGCTCTAGGGGAATAAAGATGGAATGATTTCAATTTTTAGGTCCGTATATTGAATACGTGCACAAAACCCCGAGAAAGCGTTCCTGGAAATCTCGGCCCAAAAAAGGACGTTTAGTAATTCTAAAAGACTACAGGATGAAAAATAAAAGTTTTGGCAGTTAAAGTTTGAGATTCAATGGTGCCGTAAATCCGTTTGGTCATCAGGTGTTAGGCCACCCCATGGATAGCTAGAATAGTGTGCTAGGCTCAGACTAGAGAAGAAACGGGGAACAAACTGATGAAAGAATTATCATACCGAGGGAATTCACCTAGAACTACAAGAATGATAACGTGCTCCGACTGGAGCGGTTTAGAACTTGCTGGAAGCTCGTAGGAATAAGATGAAGATTTCTAATTTTTAGGTCCATTGATTTGAAATACGTGCACAACAACCCCAGAAAGCGTTCCTGGAAATCTCGGCCCAAAAAAGGACGTTTATTAATTCTAAAAGGGACTCAATGAAAAACAAAAGTTTTGGAGTTAAAGTTTGAGATTCGATGGTGCCGTAGATCGTTTGGTCATCAGGTGTTACGAGCCACACCATGGATAGCTAGAATAGTGTGCTAGGCTCAGACTAGAGAAGAAACGGGAACAAACTGATGAAAGAATTATCATACCGAGGAATTCACTCAAACAACAGAATGTAGTGTGCTCCGATGGAGCGGTTTAGAACTGCTCGAAGGCTTAGGGGATAAAGATGGAATGATTTCTAATTTTTAGGTCTGTTGGTTTGAAATACGTGCACACAAACCCCGAGAAAGCGTTCCTGGAAATCTCGGCCCAAAAAAGACGTTAGTAATTCTAAAAGGGACTACAGGATGAAAAAAAAGTTTTGGCAGTTAAAGTTTGAGATTCGATGGTGCCGTAAATCCGTTTGGTCATCAGGTGTTATGAGCCACCACCATGATAGCTAGAATAGTGTGTTAGGCTCAGACTGAGAAAGAAACGGGGAACAAACTAATGAAAGAATTATCATACCGAGGGAATTCACTCAGAACTAACAAGAATGATAACGTGCTCCGACTGGAGCGGTTTAGGAACTGCTGGAAGGCTCTAGGGGTAAAGATGAATGATTTCTAATTTTTAGGTCCGTATGATTTGAAATATGTGCACACAAACCCCGAGAAAGCTTCCTGGAAATCTCGGCCCAAAAAGGACTTTTATTATCTAAAAGGGACTACAGGATGAAAACAAAAGTTTTGGAGTTAAAGTTTGAGATTCGATGGTGCCGTGATCCGTTTGGTCATCAGTTGTTACGACCACACCCTTGGATAGCTAGAATAGTGTGCTAGCTCAGACTAGAGAAGAAACGGGGAACAAACTGATGAAAGAATTATCTAACCGAGGGAATTCACTCAGAACTAACAAGAATGATAATGCTCCGACTGGAGCGGTTTAGAACTGCTGAAGGCTCTAGGGGAATAAAGATGGAATGATTTCTCAATTTTTAGGTCCGTATGGTTTGAAATACGTGCACCCAAACCCCGAGAAAGCATTCCTGGAAATCTCGGCCCAAAAAAGGACGTTTAGTAATTCTAAAAGGGACTACAGGATGAAAATAAAGTTTTGGCATGTTAAAGTTTGAGATTCGATGGTGCCGTAAATCCGTTGGGTCATAGGGTTTTACGAGCCACACCCATGGATAGCTAATAGTGTGCTAGGCTCAACTAGAGAAGAAACGGGAAAAACTGATGAAAGAATTATCATACCGAGGGAATTCACTCAGAACTAACAAGAATGATACATTGCTCCGACTGGAGCGGTTAGGAACACTGGAAGGCTCTAGGGGATAAAGATGGAATGATTTCTAATTTTAGGTGTATGATTTGAAATACGTGCACAAAACCCCGAGAAAGCGTTCCTGGAAATCTCGGCCCAAAAAGAGAGTTTAGTAATTCAAAAGGGACTACAGGATGAAAAACAAAAGTTTTGGCAGTTAAATTTGAGATTCGATGGTGCCGTAGATCCTTTTTGGTCATCAGGTGTTATGAGCCACACCAATGGATCTAGAATAGTGTCTAGGTCAGACTAGAGAAGAAACAGGGAAAAACTGATGAAAGAATTATCATAACCGAGAATTCACTCAGAACTAACAAGATGATATGCGTGCTCCGACTGGGGGGTTTAGAACTGCTGGAAGGCTCTAGGGGAATAAAGATGGAATGATTTCTAATTTTAGGTCTTATGGTTTGAAATACGTACAACACAACCCGAGAAAGCGTTCCTGGAAATCTCGGCCCAAAAAAGGACGTTTAGTAATTCTAAAAGGGACTACAGGATGAAAAATAAAAGTTTTGGCAGTTAAAGTTTGAGATTCGGTGCCGTAATCCGTTTGGTCATCAGGTGTTACGAGCCACACATGGATAGCTAGAATAGTGTGCTAGGCTCAGACTAGAGAAGAAACGGGGAACAACTGATGAAAGAATTATCATACACGAGGGAATTCACTCAGAACTAACAAGAATGATAACGTGCTCCGACTGAGCGGTTTAGGAACTGCTGGAAGGCTCTAGGGGAATAAATGGAATGATTTCTAATTTTTAGGTCGTATGATTTGAAATACGTGCACACAAACCCGAGAAAGCGTTCCTGGAATCTCGGCC
Organism: Thinopyrum elongatum; assembly: GCA_011799875.1. Taxonomy (NCBI): domain Eukaryota; kingdom Viridiplantae; phylum Streptophyta; class Magnoliopsida; order Poales; family Poaceae; genus Thinopyrum; species Thinopyrum elongatum. The sequence goes on along the minus strand of CM022302.1, from coordinate 5,760,421 downwards.
CAAAAAAGGACGTTTAGTAATTCTAAAAGGGACTACAGATGAAAAACAAAAGTTTTGGCAGTTAAAGTTTGAGATTCGATGGTGCCTTAGATCCGTTTGGTCATCAGGTGTTATGAGCCACACCCATAGTAGCTAGAATAGTGTGCTAGGCTCAGACTAGAGAAGAAAGGGGAACAACTGATGAAAGAATTATCATACCGAGGGAATTCACTCAGAACTAACAAGAATGATAACTGCTTCGACTGAGCGGTTTAGGAACTGCTGGAGGCTCTAGGGGAATAAAGATGGAATGATTTCTAATTTTAGGTCCGTATGGTTTGAAATACGTGCACACAAACCCCGAGAAAGCGTTCCTGGAAATCTCGGCCCAAAAAGGACGTTATGAATTCTAAAAGGGACTACAGGATGAAAAACAAAAGTTTTGGCAGTTAAAGTTTGAGATTCGATGGTGCCGTAGATCCTTTTGGTCATCAGGTTTTACGAGCCACACCCATGGATAGCTAGAATAGTGTGCTAGCTCAGACTAGAGAAGAAACGGGGAACAAACTGATGAAAGAATTATCATACCGAGGAATTCACTCAGAACTAACAAGAATGAATAGAGCTCCGACTGGAGGGTTTAGGAACTGCTGGAAGGCTCTAGGGGAATAAAGATGGAATGATTTCTATTTTTAGGTCCGTATGGTTTGAAATATGCACACAAACCCCAGAAAGTGTTCCTGGAAATCTCGCCCAAAAAGGACGTTTAGTTTCTAAAAGGGACTACAGGATGAAAATAAAAGTTTTGGCAGTTAAGTTTGAGATTCGATGGTGCCGTAAATCCGTTTGGTCATAGGTTTACAGCCACACCCATGGATAGTAGAATAGTGCTAGGCTCAACTAGAGAAGAAGAGGACAAAAAAAATGAAGAATTATCATACCGAGGGAATTCACTCGAACTAACAAGAATGATAACTTGCTCCGACTGGAGGTTTAGGAACGGCTGAAGGCTCTAGGGGATAAAGATGGAATGATTTCTAATTTTTAGGTCGTATGATTTGAAATACGTGCACACAAACCCCGAGAAAGCTTCCTGGAAATCTCCGGCCAAAAAAGGACGTTTAGTAATTCTAAAGGGACTACAGGATGAAAAACAAAAGTTTTGGCAGTTAAATTTGAGATTCGATGGTGCCGTAGATCCGTTTGGTCATCAGGTGTTATGAGCCACACCAATGGATAGCTAGAATAGTGTGCTAGGCTCAGACTAAGAGAAGAAACAGGGAACAAACTGATGAAAGAATTATCATACCAGAATTCACTCAGAACTAACAAGAATGATAACGTGCTCCGACTGGAGCGGTTTAGGAACTGCTGGAAGGCTCTAGGGAATAAAGATGGAATGATTTCTAATTTTAGGTCCGTATGGTTTGAAATACTACACACCAACCCCGAGAAAGCGTTCCTGGAAATCTCGGCCCAAAAAAGGACGTTTAGTAATTCTAAAAGGGACTACAGGATGAAAAAAAAAGTTTTGCAGTTAAAGTTTGAGATTCGATGGTGCCGTAAATCCGTTGGTCATCAGGTGTTACGAGCCACACCATGGATAGCTAAATAGTTGCTAGGCTCAGACTAGAGAAGAAACGGGAAAAACTGATGAAAGAATTATCATACCGAGGGATTCACTCAGAACTACACAGAATATAACGTGCTCCGACTGGAGCGGTTTAGGAACTGCTGGAAGGCTCTAGGGAATAAAGATGGAATGATTTCTAATTTTGATTCTTATGTTTGAAATACGTGCACAAAAACCCCAGAAAAGCGTTCCTGGAAATCTCGGCCCAAAAAAGGACGTTTAGTAATTCTAAAAGGGACTAAGGATGAAAACAAAAGTTTTGGCAGTTAAAGTTTGAGATTCGTGGTGCCGTAATCCGTTTGGTCATAAGTGTGATGAGCCACACCCATGGATAGCTAGAATAGTGTGCTAGGCTAGACTAGAGAAAAACGGGAACAAACTGATGAAAGAATATCATACCGAGGGAATTCACTCAGAACTAACAAGAATGATAACGTGCTCCGACTGGAGCGTTTAGGAACTGCTGGAAGGCTCTAGGGGAATAAAGATGAATGATTTCTAATTTTTAGGTCCGTATATTTTTGAAATACGTGCACACAAACCCCAGAAAGCGTTCCTGGAAATCTCGGCCCAAAAAAGGACGTTTAGTAATTCTAAAAGGGACTACAGATGAAAAACAAAAGTTTTGGCAGTTAAATTTGAGATTCGATGGTGCCGTAGATTCCGTTTGGTCATCAGGTGTATGAGCCACACCCATGATAGCTAGAATAGTGTGCTAGGCTCAGACTGAGAAGAAAACGGGGAACAAACTGATGAAAGAATTATCATACCGAGGGAATTCACTCAACTAACAAGAATGATAACTGCTCCGACTGGACGGTTTAGGAACTGCTGAGCTCTAGGGGATAAAGATGGAATGATTTCTAATTTTTAGGTTCGTATGATTGAATAACGTGCACACAAACCCCGAGAAAGCTTCCTGAAATCTCGGCCCAAAAAGGACGTTTAGTAATTCTAAAAGGACTACAGGATGAAAAACAAAAGTTTTGGCAGTTAAACTTTGAGATTCGATGGTGCCGTAATCCGTTTGGTCATCAGGTGTTATGAGCCACACCAAGTAGCTAGAATGTGTGCTAGGTCAGACTAGAGAAGAAACAGGGAACAAACTGATGAAAGAATTATCATACCGATGAATTCACTCAGAACTAACAAGAATGATAACGTGCTCCGACTGGAGCGGTTTAGAATTGCTGGAAGGCTCTAGGGGAATAAAGATGGAATGATTTCTAATTTTAGGTCCGTATGGTTTGAAATACGTACACACAACCCCGAGAAAGCGTTCCTGGAAATCTCGGCCCAAAAAAGGACGTTTAGTAATTCTAAAAGGACTACAGGATAAAAAATAAAGTTTTGGCAGTTAAAGTTTGAGATTCGATGGTCCGAAATCCGTTTGGTCATCAGGTGTTACGGCCACACCATGGATAGCTAGAATGTGTGCTAGGCTCAGACTAGAAGAAACGGGGAACAAACTGATGAAAGAATTATCATACCGAGGAATTCACTCAGAACTAACAAGAATAAACGTGCTCCGACTGGAGCGGTTTAGGAACTGCTGGAAGGCTCTAGGGGAATAAATGGAATGATTTCTAATTTTTAGGTCGTATGTTGAAATACGTGCAAACCAAACCCGAGAAAGCGTTCCTGGAATCTCGCCCAAAAAAGGACGTTTAGTAATTCT
>CM022302.1:5715290-5756906 GCA_011799875.1 Thinopyrum elongatum | reverse complement strand
TAGTCCGTATGTTTGAAATACGTGCACAAAACCCCAGAAAGCGTTCCTGGAAATCTCGGCCCAAAAAAGGACGTTTAGTAATTCTAAAAGGGACTAAAGGATGAAAACAAAAGTTTTGGCAGTTAAAGTTTGAGATTCGATGGTGCCGTACATCCGTTTGGTCATAAGGTGTATGAGCCACACCCATGGATAGCTAGAATAGTGTGCTAGCTCAGACTAGAGAATGAAACGGGAACAACTGATGAAAGAATTATCATACCGAGGAATTCACTCAGAACTAACAAGAATGATACGTGCTCCGACTGGAGCGTTTTAGGAACTGCTGGAAGGCTCTAGGGGAATAAAGATGGAATGATTTCTAATTTTTAGGTCCGTATGATTTGAAACATGCACACAAAACCCCGAGAAAGCGTTCCTGGAAATCTCGGCCCAAAAAAGGACGTTTGTAATTCTAAAAGGGACTACAGGATGAAAAAAAGTTTTGGCAGTTAGTTTGAGATTCGATGGTGCCGTAATCCGTTTGGTCATCAGTGTTATGACACACCCATGGATAGCTAGAATAGTGTGCTAGGCTCAGACTAGAGAAGAAACGGGAAAAAACTGATGAAAGAATTATCATACCGAGGGAATTCACTCAGAACTAACAAGAATGATAACGTGCTCGACTGGAGCGGTTTAGGAACTGCTGGAAGGCTCTAGGGGAATAAAGATGGAATGATTTCTAATTTTAGGTCCGTATGGTTTGAATACGTACACACAAACCCCGAAAAGCGTCCCTGGAAATCTCGCCCAAAAAAGGACGTTTAAGTAATTCTAAAAGGGACTACAGGATGAAAAACAAAAGTTTTGTGGCAGTTAAAGTTTGAGATTCGATGTGGCCGTAGATCCGTTTGGTCATCAGGTGTTACGAGCCACACCCATGGATAGCTAGAATGTGTGCTAGCTCAGACTAGAGAAAAACGGGGAACAAACTGATGAAAGAATTATCATACCGAGGGAATTCACTCAGAACTAACAAGAATGATAACGTGCTCCGACTGAGGGTTTAGGAACTGCTGAGGCTCTAGGGAAAAAGATGAATGATTTCTATTTTTAGGTCCTTATGGTTTGAAATATGCACAACACCCCGAGAAAGTTCCTGGAAATCTCGGCCCAAAAAAGGACGTTTAGTAATTCTAAAAGGACTACAGGATGAAAAAAAAAGTTTGTAGTTAAAGTTTGAGATTCGATGGTGCCGTAAATCCGTTTGGTCATCAGGTGTTACGAGCCACCCCATGGATAGCTAGAATAGTGTGCTAGGTCTAGCAACTAGAGAAGAAACAGGGAAACAACTGTGAAAGAATTATCATACTCGAGGGAATTCACTCGAACTAACAAGAATGATAACGTGTCCTCGACTGGAGCGGTTTAGAACGCTGAAGGCTCTAGGGAATAATGGAATGATTTCTAATTTTAGGTCCTATGTTTGAAATACGCACAAAACCCGGAGAAAGCGTTCCTGGAAATTCGGCCCAAAAAAGGACGTTTTTAATTCTAAAGGAGTACAGGATGAAAAACAAAAGTTTTGGTAGTTAAATTTTGAGATTCGATGGTGCCGTAGATCGTTGGTCATCAGGTGTTACGAGCCACACCCATGGATAGCTAGAATAGTGTGCTAGGCTCAGACTGGAGAAGAAACGGGGAACAACTGATGAAAGAATTATCATACCGAGGGAATTCACTCAGAACTAACAGAATGATAGTGCTCCGACTGGAGCGGTTTAGGAACTGCTCGAAGGCTCTAGGGAATAAGATGGAATGATTTCTAATTTTTAGGTCCGTTGGTTTGAAATACGTGCACACAAACCCCGAGAAAGCGTTCCTGGAAATCTCGTCCCAAAAAAGGACGTTTAGTAATTCTAAAAGGGACTACAGGATGAAAATAAAAGTTTTGGCAGTTAAGTTTGAGATTCGATGGTGCCGTAATCCGTTTGGTCATCAGGTGTTATGACAGCCACCCATGGATAGCTAGAATAGTGTGCTAGGCTCAGACTAGAGAAGAAACGGGGAACAAACAATGAAAGATTATCATACCGAGGAATTCACTCAGAACTAACGAAATGATAACGTGCTCCACTGGAGCGGTTTAGGAACTGCTGGAAGCTCTCTAGGGGAATAAAATGGATGATTTCTAATTTTTAGGTCCGTTGATTTAAAATACGTGCACACAAACCCCGAAAAAGCGTTCCTGAAATCTCGGCCCAAAAAAGGACGTTTATTAATTCTAAAAGGGACTACAGGATGAAAAACAAAAGTTTTGGCAGTTAAAGTTTGAGATTCGATGGTGCCGTAGATCCGTTTGGTCATCAGGTGTTACGAGCCACACCCTTGGATAGCTAGAATAGTGTGCTAGGCTCAGACTAGAGAAGAAACGGGGAACAAACTGATGAAAGAATTATCATACCGAGGGAATTCACTCAGAACTAACAGATGATAACGTGTTCCGACTGGAGCGGTTTAGGAACTGCTGAGGCTCTAGGGGAATAAAGATGGAATGATTTCTATTTTTAGGTCTATGGTTTGAAATACGTGCACACAAACCCCGAGAAGCATTCCTGGAAATCTCGGCCCAAAAAAGGACTTTAGTAATTCTAAAGGACTACAGGATGAAAAATAAAAGTTTTGGCAGTTAAAGTTTGAGATTCGATGGTGCCGTAAATCCGTTGGTCATCAGGTGTTACGAGCCACACCCTGGATACTAGAATAGGGTGCTAGGCTAAACTAGAGAAGAACGGGGAAAAACTGATGAAAGAATATCATACCGAGGGAATTCACTCAGAACTAACAGAATGATAACGTGCTCCGACTGGAGCGGTTTAGGAACTGTTGGAAGGCTCTAGGGGAATAAAATGGAATGATTTCTAATTTTGGTTCGTATGATTTGAATTACGTGCACACAAACCCCGAGAAGCTTCCTGGAAATCTCGGCCCAAAAAAGGCGTTTATATTCTAAAAGGGACTAAGGATGAAAAACAAAAGTTTTGAAGTTAAAGTTTGAGATTCGATGGTGCCGTAGATCCGTTTGGTATCAGGTGTTACGACCACACCAATGGAAGCTAGAATAGTGTGCTGATCAGACTAGAGAAGAAACGGGAACAAACTGATGAAAGATTATCATACCAGAATTCACTCAGAACTAACAAGAATGATAAGTGCTCCGACTGGCGGTTTAGGAACTGCTGGAAGGCTCTAGGGGAATAAAGATGGATGATTCTCAATTTTTAGGTCGTATGGTTTAAATACGTACACACAAACCCGAAAAAGCGTTCCTGAAATCTCGGCCCAAAAAAGGACGTTTAGTAATTCTAAAAGGGACTACAGGATGAAAAAAAAAGTTTTGGCAGTTAAAGTTTGAGATTCGATGTGCCGTAAATGTTTGGTCATCAGGTGTATGAGCCACACCCATGGATAGCTAGAATAGTGTGCTAGGCTAAGACTAGAGAAGAAACGGGAACAAACTATAAAGAATTATCATACCGAGGGAATTCACTCAGAACTAACAAATGATAACGTGCTCCGACTGGAGCGGTTTAGGATGCTGGAAGCTCTAGGGGAATAAAGATGGAATGATTTCTAATTTTAGTGTCCGTATGGTTTGAATATGTGCACAAAACCCCGAGAAAGCGTTCCTGAAATCTCGGCCAAAAAAGGACGTTTAGTAATTCTAAAAGGGACTACAGGATGAAAATAAAAGTTTTGCAGTTAAGTTTGAGATCGATGGTGCGTAATCCGTTTGGTCATAAGGTGTTAGAGCCACACCCATGGATAGCTAGAATAGTGTGCTAGGCTCAGACTAGAGAAGAAACGGGAACAAACTGATGAAGAATTATCATACCGATGGAATTCACTCAGAACTAACAAGAATGATAACGTGCTCCGACTGGAGCTTTAGGAACTGCTGAAGGCTCTAGGGGATAAAGATGGAATGATTTCTAATTTTTAGGTCCGTATGATTTGAAATACGTGCACACAAACCCCAAGAAAGCGTTCCTGGAAATCTCGGCCCCAAAAAAGGGTTTAGTAATTCTAAAAGGGACAACAGATGAAACAAAAGTTTTGGCATTTAAGTTTGAGATTCGATGGTGCCGTAATCCGTTTGGTCATCAGGTGTTATGAGCCACACCCATGGATAGCTAGAATAGTGTGCTAGCTCAGACTAGAGAAAACGGGAACAAACTGATGAAAGAATTATCATACCGAGGGAATTCACTCAGAACTAACAAGATGATAACGTGCTCGACTGGAGCGGTTTAGGAACTGCTGAAGGCTCTAGGGGAATAAGATGGAATGATTTCTAATTTTTAGGTCTGTATGGTTTGAAATACGTGCACACAAACCCGAGAAAGCGTTCCTGGAAATCTCGGCCCAAAAAAGGACGTTTAGTAATTCTAAAGGGACTACAGGATGAAAAAAAAGTTTTGGTTAAAGTTTGAGATTCGATGGTGCCGTAGACCGTTGGTCATCAGGTGTTACGAGCCACACCCATGATAGCTGAAATAGTGTGCTAGCCTCAGACTAGAGAAGAAACGGGGAACAAACTGATGAAAGAATTATCATACCGAGGGAATTCACTCAGAACTAACAAGAATGATAACGTGCTCCGACTGGAGCGGTTTAGAAACTGCTGAAGGCTCTAGGGGAATAAAGATGAAATGATTTCTAATTTTTAGGTCCGTATGGTTTGAAATACAGCACACAAAACCCGAGAAGCGTTCCTGGAAATCTCGGCCCAAAAAAGGACGTTTAGTAATTCTAAAAGGGACTACAGGATGAAAATAAAGTTTTGGCAGTTAAGTTTGAGATTCGATGGTGCCGTAATCCGTTTGGTCATCAGTGTTTACGACCACACCCATGGATAGCTAGAATAGTGGTGCTGGCTCAACTAGAGAAGAAACGGGGAACAACCTGATGAAGAATTATCATACCGAGGGAATTCACTCAGAACTAACAAGAATGATAATGTGCTCCGACTGGAGCGGTTTAGGAACTGCCTGAAGGCTCTAGGGGAATAAAGATGGAATGATTTCTAATTTTTAGGTCCGTAGGTTTGAAATACGTGCACACAACCCCGAGAAAGCATCTTAGAATCTCGCCCAAAAAGATATTTAGTAATTCTAAAAGGGACTACAGGATGAAAAATAAAAGTTTTGGCAGTTAAAGTTTGAGATTCGATGGTGCCGTAAATCCGTTTGGTCATCAGGTGTTACGACCCACACCCATGGATAGCTAGAATAGGTGCTAGCTCAGACTAGAGAAGAAACGGGGAACAACTGATGAAAGAATTATCATACCGAGGAATTCACTCAGAACTAACAAGAATGATAACTTGCTCCGACTGGAGCGGTTTAGGAACTGCTGGAAGGCTCTAGGGAATAAAGATGGAATGATTTCTAATTTTTAGGTCCGTATGATTTGAAATACGTGCACACAAACCCCGAGAAAGCGTTCCTGGAAACTCGGCCCAAAAAAGGACGTTTGTAATTCTAAAAGGGACTACAGATGAAAACAAAAGTTTTGGCAGTTAAAGTTTGAGATTCGATGGTGCCGTAGATCCGTTTGGTCATCAGGTGTTAGAGCCACACCCATGGATAGCTAGAATAGTGTGCTAGGCTCAGACTAGAGAAGAAACGGGGAAAAAATTGATGAAAGAATATCATACACGGGAATTCACTCAGAACTAACAAGAATGATAACGTGCTCCGACTGGAGCGGTTTGGAACTGCTGGAAGGCTCTGGGGAATAAAGATGGAATGATTTCTAATTTTTAGGTCCGTATGGTTTGAAATACTGCACACAAACCCCGAGAAAGCTTTCTCTGAAATCTCGGCCCAAAAAAGGACGTTTAGTAATTCTAAAAGGGACTACAGGATGAAAATAAAAGTTTTGGCAGTTAAAGTTTGAGATTCGATGGTGCCGTGATCCGTTTGGTCATCAGGTGTTACGAGCCACACCCATGGATAGCTAGAATAGTGTGCTAGGCTCAGACTAGAGAAGAAACGGGGAACAAACTGATGAAAGAATTATCATACCGAGGGAATTCACTCAGACTAACAAGAATGATAACGTGCCCGACTGGAGGGGTTTAGGAACTGCTGGAAGGCTCTAGGGGAATAAGATGAAATTTTCTAATTTTTAGGTCCTATATTTGAAATACTGCACACAAACCCGAGAAAGCGTTCCTAGAATCTCGGCCCAAAAAAGGACGTTTAGTAATTCTAAAAGGGACTAAGGTGAAAAACAAAAGTTTGGTCAGTTAAGTTTGAGATTCGATGGTGCCGTAGATCCTTTGGTCATCAGGTGTTTACGAGCCACCCCCATGGATAGCTAGAATAGTGTGCTAGGTCAGACTAGAGAAGAAACGGGGAACAAACTGATGAGAATTATCATACCGAGGGAATTCACTCAGAACTAAAGAATGATAACGTGCTCCCACTGGAGCGGTTTAGGAACTGCTGGAAGGCTCTAGGGGAATAAAGATGGAATGATTTCTAATTTTTAGGTCCGTTGGTATTGAATACGTGCACAAAACCCCGAGAAAGCGTTCCTGGAAATCTCGGCCCAAAAAAGGACGTTTAGTAATTCTAAAAGGGACTACAGGATGAAAAACAAAAGTTTTGGAGTTAAAGTTTGAGATTCGATGGTGCCGTAGATCCGTTGGTCATCAGGTGTTACGAGCCACACCCATGGATAGCTAGAATAGTGTGCTAGGCTAAGACTAGAGAAGAAACGGGAACAAACTGATGAAGAATTATCATACCGAGGGAATTCACTCAGAACTAACAAATGATAGTGTGCTCCGACTGGAGCGGTTTAGGAACTGCTGAAGGCTCTAGGGAATAAAGTGGAATGATTTCTAATTTTTAGGTCCGTTTGGTTTGAAATACGTGCACACAACCCCGAGAAAGCGTTCCTGGAAATCTCGGCCCAAAAAAGGACTTTTATTAATTCTAAAAGGGACTACGGATGAAAAATAAAAGTTTGGCAGTTAAGTTTGAGATTGATGGTGCCGTAAATCCGTTTGGTCATCAGTGTTATGAGCCACACCCATGGATAGCTAAATAGTGTGCTAGGCTCAGACTAGAGAAGAAACGGGGAACAAACTGATGAAAGAATCATACCGAGGAATTCACTCAGAACTACAAGAATGATAACGTGCTCCGACTGAGCGGTTTAGAACTGCTGGAAGGCTCTAGGGAATAAAGATGGAATGATTTCTAATTTTTAGGTCCGTATGATTTAAAATCCGTGCACACAACCCCGAGAAAGCTTTCCTAGAAATCTCGGCCCAAAAGGACGTTTATTAATTCTAAAGGGACTACAGGATGAAAAAAAAGTTTTGTAGTTAAAGTTTGAGATTCGATGTGTGCCGTAGATCCGTTTGGTCATCAGGTTGTACGAGCCACACCCTTGGATAGCTAGAATAGTGTGCTAGGCTCAGACTAGAGAAGAAACGGGGAACAAACTGATGAAAGAATTATCATACCGAGGGAATTCACTCAGAACTAACAAGAAGATAAGTGCTCCGACTGGAGCGGTTTAGGAACTGCTGCGAAGGCTCTAGGGAATAAAGATGGAATGATTTCTAATTTTTAGGTCCGTATGTTTGAAATACGTGCAACAAACCCCGAGAGCATCCTGGAAATCTCGGCCCAAAAAAGGACTTTAGTAATTCTAAAAGGACTACGGATAAAAATAAAAGTTTTGGCAGTTAAAGTTTTGAGATTCGATGGTGCCGTAAATCCGTTGGTCATCAGTGTTAGAGCCACACCCATGGATACTAGAATAGGGTGCTAGGCTAAAACTGAGAAGAACGGGAAAAACTGATGAAGAATATCATACCGAGGAATTCACTCAGAACTAACAAGAATGATAAGTGCTCCGACTGGACGCGTTTAGGAACTGTTGGAAGGCTCTAGGGGAATAAATGGAATGATTTCTAATTTTTAGTCGTATGTTTGAAATACGTGCACACAAAACCCCGAGAAAGCTTCCTGGAAATCCGGCCCAAAAAGGTCTTTTAGTAATTCTAAAAGGGACTAAGGATGAAAACAAAAGTTTTGAAGTTAAATTGAGATTCGATGGTGCCGTAGATCCGTTTGTTATCAGGTGTTACGAGCCACACCAATGGATAGCTAGAATAGTGTGCTAGGCTCAGACTAGAGAAGAACAGGAACAACTGATGAAAAATTATCATACCAATGAATTCACTCAGAACTAAACAAATGATAACGTGCTCCGACTGGGGCGGTTTAGGAACTGCTGGAAGGCTCTAGGGGAATAAAGAGGGAATGATTTCTAATTTTTAGGTCCGTATGTTTAAATACGTACACACAAACCCCGAGAAAGCGTTCCTGGAATCTCCCCAAAAAGGACGTTTAGTAATTCTAAAAGGGACTACAGATGAAAAAAAAAGTTTTGGCAGTTAAAGTTTGAGATTCGATGGTGCCGTAATCTTTTGGTCATCAGTGTTATGAGCCACACCCATGGATAGCTAGAATAGTGTGCTAGGCTCAGCTAGAAGAAAAACGGGGAACAAACTGATGAAGAAATTATCATCCGAGGGAATTCACTCAGAACTAACAAGATGATAACGTGCTCCGACTGGAGCGGTTTAGGAACTGCTGGAAGGCTCTAGGGAATAAAGTTGGAATGATTTCTAATTTTTAGGTCCGTATGTTTTGAAATACGTGCACAAAAACCCCGGAAAGCGTTCCTCGAAATCTCGGCCCAAAAAAGGACGTTTAGTAATTCTAAAAGGGACTACAGGATGAAAACAAAAGTTTTGGCAGTTAAAGTTTGAGATTCGATGGTGTCGTATCCGTTTGGTCATAGTGTTTAGACCACACCCATGGATAGCTAGAATAGTGTGCTAGGCTCAGACTAGAGAAGAAACGTGGAACAAACTGATGAAAGAATTATCATACCAGGAATTCACCAGAACTAACAAAATGATAACGTGCTCACTGGAGCGTTTAGGAACTGCTGAAGGATCTAGGGGAATAACGTTGGAGCCACACCCATGGATAGCTAGAATAGTGTGCTAGGCTTAGACTAGAGAATAAACGCGGAACAAACTGATGAAAGAATTATCATACCGAGGGAATTCACTCAGAACTAACAAGAATGATAACGTGCTCCGACTGGAGCAGTTTAGGAACTGCTGGAAGGCTCTAGGGGAATAAAGATGGAATGATTTCTAATTTTTAGGTCCGTATGATTTGAAATACATGCACACAAACCCCGAGAAAGCGTTCCTGGAAATCTCGGCCCAAAAAAGGACGTTTAGTAATTCTAAAAGGGACTACAGGATGAAAAACAAAAGTTTTGGCAGTTAAAGTTTGAGATTCGATGGTGCCGTAGATCCGTTTGGTCATCAGGTGTTATGAGCCACACCCATAGATAGCTAGAATAGTGTGCTAGGCTCAGACTAGAGAAGAAACGGGGAAAAAACTGATGAAAGAATTATCATACCGAGGGAATTCACTCAGAACTAACAAGAATGATAACGTGCTTCGACTGGAGCGGTTTAGGAACTGCTGGAAGGCTCTAGGGGAATAAAGATGGAATGATTTCTAATTTGTAGGTCCGTATGGTTTGAAATACGTACACACAAACCCCGAGAAAGCGTTCCTGGAAATCTCGGCCCAAAAAAGGACGTTAAGTAATTCTAAAAGGGACTACAGGATGAAAAACAAAAGTTTTGGCAGTTAAAGTTTGAGATTCGATGGTGCCGTAGATCCGTTTGGTCATCAGGTGTTACGAGCCACACCCATGGATAGCTAGAATAGTGTGCTAGACTCAGACTAGAGAAGAAACGGGGAACAAACTGATGAAAGAATTATCATACCGAGGGAATTCACTCAGAACTAACAAGAATGATAACGAGCTCCGACTTGGAGTGGTTTAGGAACTGCTGGAAGGCTCTAGAGGAATAAAGATCGAATGATTTCTCATTTTTAGGTCCTTATGGTTTGAAATAAATGCACACAAACCCCGAGAAAGCGTTCCTGGAAATCTCGGCCCAAAAAAGGACGTTTAGTAATTCTAAAAGGGACTACAGGATGAAAAATAAAAGTTTTGGTAGTTAAAGTTTGAGATTCGATGGTGCCGTAAATCCGTTTGGTCATCAGGTGTTACGAGCCACTCCCATGGATAGCTAGAATAGTGTGCTAGGCTCAGACTAGAGAAGAAACAGGGATAAAACTGATGAAAGAATTATCATACCGAGGGAATTCACTCGGAACTAACAAGAATGATAACGTGCTCTGACTGGAGCGGTTTAGGAACAGCTTGAAGGCTCTAGGGGAATACAGATGGAATGATTTCTAATTTTTAGGTCCATATGATTTGAAATACGTGCACTAAAACCCGGAGAAAGCGTTCCTGGAAATATCGGCCCAAAAAAGGATGTTTATTAATTCTTAAAGGGAGTACAGGATGAAAAACAAAAGTTTTGGTAGTTAAAGTTTGAGATTCGATGGTGCCGTAGATCGGTCTGGTCATCAGGTGTTACGAGCCACACCCATGGATAGCTAGAATAGTGTGCTAGGCTCAGACTGGAGAAGAAACGGGGAACAAACTGATGAAAGAATTATCATACCGAGGGAATTCACTCAGAACTAACAAGAATGATAGTGTGCTCCGACTGGAGCGGTTTAGGAACTGCTCGAAGGCTCTAGGGGAATAAAGATGGAATGATTTCTAATTTTTAGGTCCGTTTGGTTTGAAATACGTGCACACATACCCCGAGAAAGCGTTCCCGGAAATCTCGGCCCAAAAAAGGACGTTTAGTAATTCTAAAAGGGACTACAGGATGAAAAATAAAAGTTTTGGCAGTTGAAGTTTGAGATTCGATGGTGCCGTAAATCCGTTTGGTCATCAGGTGTTATGAGCCACTCCAATGGATAGCTAGAATAGTGTGCTAGGCTCAGACTAGAGAAGAAACGGGGAACAAACTAATGAAAGAATTGTCATACCGAGGTAATTCACTCAGAACTAACAAGAATGATAACGTGCTCCGACTAGAGCGGTTTAGGAACTGCTGGAAGGCTCTAGGGGAATAAAGATGGAATGATTTCTAATTTTTAGGTCCGTCTGATTTAAAATACGTGCACACAAACCCCGAGAAAGCGTTCCTAGAAATCTCGGCCCAAAAAAGGACGTTTATTAATTCTAAAAGGGACTACAGGATGAAAAACAAAAGTTTTGGTAGTTAAAGTTTGAGATTCGATGGTGCCGTAGATCCGTTTGGTCATCAGGTGTTACGAGCCACACCCTTGGATAGCTAGAATAGTGTGCTAGGCTCAGACTAGAGAAGAAACGGGGAACAAACTGATGAAAGAATTATCATACCGAGGGAATTCACTCAGAACTAACAAGAATGATAATGTGCTCCGACTGGAGCGGTTTAGGAACTGCTCGAAGGCTCTAGGGGAATAAAGATGGAATGATTTCTAATTTTTAGGTCCGTATGGTTTGAAATACGTGCACACAAACCCCGAGAGAGCATTCCTGGAAATCTCGGCCCAAAAAAGGACATTTAGTAATTCTAAAACGGACTACAGGATGAAAAATAAAAGTTTTGGCAGTTAAAGTTTGAGATTCGATGGTGCCGTAAATCCGATTGGTCATCAGGTGTTACGAGCCACACCCATGGATATCTAGAATAGGGTGCTAGGCTTAAAACTAGAGAAGAAACGGGGAATAAACTGATGAAAGAACTATCATACCGAGGGAATTCACTCAGAACTAACAAGAATGATAAGTTGCTCCGACTGGAGCGGTTTAGGAACTGTTGGAAGGCTCTAGGGGAATAAAATGGAATGATTTCTAATTTTTAGGTTCGTATGATTTGAATTACGTGCACACAAACCCCGAGAAAGCATTCCTGGAAATCTCGGCCCAAAAAAGGTCGTTTAGTAATTCTAAAAGGGACTATAGGATGAAAAACAAAAGTTTTGAAAGTTAAACTTGGAGATTCGATGGTGCCGTAGATCCGTTTGGTTATCAGGTGTTACGAGCCACACCAATGGATAGCTAGAATAGTGTGCTAGGATCAGACTAGAGAAGAAACAGGGAACAAACTGATGAAAGAATTATCATACCAATTGAATTCACTCAGAACTAACAAGAATGATAAGGTGCTCCGACTGGGGCGGTTTAGGAACTGCTGGAAGGCTCTAGGGGAATAAAGATGGCATGATTTCTAATTTTTAGGTCCGTATGGTTTCAAATACGTACACACAAACGCCGAGAAAGCGTTCCTGGAAATCTCGGCCCAAAAAAGGACGTTTAGTAATTCTAAAAGGGACTACAGGATGAAAAATAAAAGTTTTTGGCAGTTAAAGTTTGAGATTCGATGGTGCCGTAAATATGTTTGGTCATCAGGTGTTATGAGCCACACCCATGGATAGCTAGAATAGTGTGCTAGGCTAAGACTAGAGAAGAAACGGGGAACAAACTGATGAAAGAATTATCATACCGAGGGAATTCACTCAGAACTAACAAGAATGATAACGTGCTCCGACTGGAGCGGTTTAGGAACTGCTGGAAGGCTCTAGGGGAATAAAGATGGAATGATTTCTAATTCTTAGGTCCGTATGGTTTGAAATATGTGCACAAAAACCCCGAGAAAGCGTTCCTCGAAATCTCGGCCCAAAAAAGGACGTTTAGTAATTCTAAAAGGGACTACAGGATGAAAAATAAAAGTTTTGGCAGTTAAAGTTTGAGATTCGATGGTGTCGTACATCCGTTTGGTCATAAGGTGTTATGAGCCACACCCATGGATAGCTAGAATAGTGTGCTAGGCTCAGACTAGAGAAGAAACGGGGAACAAACTGATGAAAGAATTATCATACCAATGGAATTCACTCAGAACTAACAAGAATGATAACGTGCTCCGACTGGAGCAGTTTAGGAACTGCTGGAAGGCTCTAGGGGAATAAAGATGGAATGATTTCTAATTTTTAGGTCCGTATGATTTGAAATACGTGCACACAAACCCCAAGAAAGCGTTCCTGGAAATCTCGGCCCAAAAAAGGACGTTTAGTAATTCTAAAAGGGACAACAGGATGAGAAACAAAAGTTTTGGCATTTAAAGTTTGAGATTCGATGGTGCCGTAGATCCGTTTGGTCATCAGGTGTTATGAGCCACACCCATGGATAGCTAGAATAGTGTGCTAGGCTCAGACTAGAGAACAAACGGGGAACAAACTGATGAAAGAATTATCATACCGAGGGAATTCACTCAGAACTAACAAGAATGATAACGTGCTCCGACTGGAGCGGTTTAGGAACTGCTAGAAGGCTCTAGGGGAATGAAGATGGAATGATTTCTAATTTTTAGGTCTGTATGGTTTGAAATACGTGCACACAAACCCTGAGAAAGCGTTCCTGGAAATCTCGGCCCAAAAAAGGACGTTTAGTAATTCTAAAAGGGACTACAGGATGAAAAATAAAAGTTTTAGCAGTTAAAGTTTGAGATTCGATGGTGCCGTAGATCCGTTTGGTCATCAGGTGTTACGAGCCACACCCATGGATAGCTGGAATAGTGTGCTAGCCTCAGACTAGAGAAGAAACGGGGAACAAACTGATGAAAGAATTATCATACCGAGGGAATTCACTCAGAACTAACAAGAATGATAACGTGCTCCGACTTGGAGCGGTTTAGAAACTGCTGGAAGGCTCTAGGGGAATAAAGATGAAATGATTTCTAATTTTTAGGTCCGTATGGTTTGAAATACATGCACACAAAACCTCGAGAAAGCGTTCCTGGAAATCTCGGCCCAAAAAAGGACGTTTAGTAATTCTAAAAGGGACTACAGGATGAAAAATAAAAGTTTTGGCAGTTAAAGTTTGAGATTCGATGGTGCCGTACATCCGTTTGGTCATCAGGTGTTACGAGCCACACCCATGGATAGCTAGAATAGTGTGCTAGGATCATACTAGAGAAGAAACGGGGAACAAACTGATGAAAGAATTATCATACCGAGGGAATTCACTCAGAACTAACAAGAATGATAATGTGCTCCGACTGGAGCGGTTTAGGAACTGCACGAAGGCTCTAGGGGAATAAAGATGGAATGATTTCTAATTTTTAGGTCCGTACGGTTTGAAATACGTGCACACAAACCCCGAGAAAGCATTCTTAGAAATCTCGGCCCAAAAAAGGATATTTAGTAATTCTAAAAGGGACTACAGGATGAAAAATAAAAGTTTTGGCAGTTAAAGTTTGAGATTCGATGGTGCCGTAAATCCGTTTGGTCATCAGGTGTTACGAGCCACACCCATGGATAGCTAGAATAGGGTGCTAGACTCAAACTAGAGAAGAAACGGGGAATAAACTGATGAAAGAATTATCATACCGAGAGAATTCACTCAGAACTAACAAGAATGATAACTTGCTCCGACTGGAGCGGTTTAGGAACTGCTGGAAGGCTCTAGGGGAATAAAGATGGAATGATTTCTAATTTTTAGGTCCGTATGATTTGAAATACGTGCACACAAACCCCGAGAAAGCGTTCCTGGAAATCTCGGCCCAAAAAAGGACGTTTAGTAATTCTAAAAGGGACTACATGATGAAAAACAAAAGTTTTGGCAGTTAAAGTTTGAGATTCGATGGTGCCGTAGATCCGTTTGGTCATCAGGTGTTATGAGCCACACCCATGGATAGCTAGAATAGTGTGCTAGGCTCAGACTAGAGAAGAAACGGGAAAAAATTGATGAAAGAATTATCATACCGAGGGAATTCACTCAGAACTAACAAGAATGATAACGTGCTCCGACTGGAGCGGTTTGGGAACTGCTGGAAGGCTCTAGGGGAATAAAGATGGAATGATTTCTAATTTTTAGGTCCGTATGGTTTGAAATACATGCACACAAACCGCGAGAAAGCGTTCTTGAAAATCTCGGCCCAAAAAAGGACGTTTAGTAATTCTAAAAGGGACTACTGATGAAAAAAAAAGTTTTGGCAGTTAAAGTTTGAGATTCGATGTGCCGTAATCCGTTTGGTCATCAGGTGTTACGAGCCACACCATGATAGCTAGAATAGTGTGCTAGGCTCAGACTAGAGAAAGAAACGGGAACAAACTGATGAAAGAATTATCATACCGGGGAATTCACTCAGAACTAACAAGAATATAACGTGCTCCGACTGGAGCGGTTTAGGAACTGCTGGAAGGCTCTAGGGGAATAAAGATGGAATGATTTCTAATTTTTAGTTCTATGGTTGAAATACGTGCACAAAAACCCCGAGAAGCGTTCTCGGAATCTCGGCCCAAAAAAGGACGTTTAGTAATTCTAAAAGGACTAAGGATGAAAAAAAAGTTTTGGCAGTTAAAGTTTGAGTTCGATGGTGCCGTAATCCGTTGGTCATCAGGTGTATGAGCCACCCCCATGATAGCTAGAATAGTGTGCTAGGCTAGACTAGAGAAAACGGGAACAAACTGATGAGAATTATCATACCGAGGGAATTCACTCAGAACTAACAAGAATGATAACGTGCTCCGACTGGGCGTTTAGGAACTGCGGGAAGGCTCTAGGGGAATAAAGAGGGAATGATTTCTAATTTTTAGGTCCGTTGATTTGAAATACATGCACACAACCCCGAGAAAGCGTTCCTGGAATCTCGGCCCAAAAAGGCGTTTAGTAATTCTAAAAGGACTACAGGATGAAAAACAAAAGTTTTGGCAGTTAAAGTTTGAGATTCGATGGTGCCGTAGATCCGTTTGGTCATCAGGTGTTATGAGCCACACCATATATGCTAGAATAGTGTGCTAGGCTCAGACTAGAGAAGAAACGGGGAAAACTGATGAAAGAATTATCATACCGAGGGAATTCACTCAGAACTAACAAGAATGATAACGTGCTCCGACTGGAGCGGTTTAGGAACTGCTGGAAGGCTCTAGGGGAATAAAGATGGAATGATTCTAATTTTGGTCCGTATGGTTTGAAATACGTACACACACAAACCCCGAAAGCGTTCCTGGAAATCTCGCCCAAAAAAGGACTTAGTAATTCTAAAGGGACTACAGGATGAAAAAAAAAGTTTTGGCAGTTAAGTTTGAGATTCGATGGTGTGCCTAGTATCCGTTTGGTCATCAGGTGTTACGAGCCACACCCTGGATAGCTAGAATAGTGTGCTAGGCCTCAGACTAGAGAAGAAACGGGGAACAAACTGATGAAAGAATTATCATACCGAGGGAATTCACTCAGAACTAACAAGAATGATAACGGCTCCGACTGGAGCGGTTTAGGAACTGCGGAAGGCTCTAGGGAATAAAGATGAATGTTTCTATTTTTAGGTCCTGTTTTTTGAATAATGCACACAAACCCCGAGAAAGCGTTCCTGGAAATCTCGGCCCAAAAAAGGACGTTTAGTATTCTAAAGGGGACTACAGGATGAAAAAAAAGTTTTGTAGTTAAAGTTTGAGATTCGATGGTGCCGTAATCCGTTTGGTCATCAGTGTTACGAGCCACCCCATGGATAGCTAAATAGTGTGCTAGGCTCAGACTAGAGAAGAAACGGGAAAACTGATGAAAGAATTATCATACCGAGGATTCACTCGAACTAACAGAATGATAACGTGCTCGACTGGAGCGGTTTAGGAACGCTGAAGGCTCTAGGGGAATAAGATGGAATGATTTCTAATTTTTAGGTCCTATGATTTGAAATACGTGACACAAAACCCGAAAAGCGTTCCTGGAAATTCGCCCAAAAAAGGATGTTTATTAATTCTAAAGGGATACAGGATGAAAAACAAAAGTTTTGGAGTTAAAGTTTGAGATTCGATTGCCGTAGATCGCGTTGGTCACAGGTGTTACGAGCCACACCCATGGATAGCTAGATAGTGTGCTAGGCTCAGACTGAGAGAGAAACGGGGACAAACTGATGAAAGAATTATCATACCGAGGAATTCACTCAGAACTAACAAGAATGATAGTGCTCCGACTGGAGCGGTTTAGGAACTGCTGAAGCTCTAGGGGAATAAAGATGGAATGATTTCTAATTTTTAGGTCCGTTGGTTTGAAATACGTGCACACAACCCCGAGAAAGCGTCCGGAAATCTCGGCCCAAAAAAGCGTTTAGTAATTCTAAAAGGGACTACAGATGAAAATAAAAGTTTTGGCAGTTAGTTTGAAATTCGATGGGTGCCGTAAATCCTTTGGTTCATCAGTGTTAGACCACCCAATGGATAGCTAGAATAGTGTGCTAGGCTCAGACTAGAGAAGAAACGGGGAACAAACTAATGAAAGAATTTCATACCGAGGAATTCACTCAGAACTAAAGAATGATAACGTGCTCCGACTGAGCGGTTTAGGAACTGCTGGAAGGCTCTAGGGGAATAAAGATGGAATGATTTCTAATTTTTAGGTCCGTTGATTTAAAAATACGTGCACACAAACCCCGAGAAAGCGTTCCTAAAATCTCGGCCAAAAAAGGACGTTTATTAATTCTAAAAGGGACTACAGGATGAAAAAAAGTTTTGGTAGTTAAGTTTGAGATTCGATGGTGCCGTAGATCCGTTTGGTCATCAGGTGTTACGAGCCACACCCTGGATAGCTAGAATAGTGTGCTAGGCTCAGACTAGAGAAGAAACGGGGAACAAACTGATGAAAGAATTATCATACCGAGGGATTCACTCAGAACTAACAAGAATGATAATGTGCTCCGACTGGAGCGGTTTAGAACTGCTGGAGGCTCTAGGGGAATAAAGATGGAATGATTTCTAATTTTTAGGTCCGTATGGTTTGAAATACGTGCACACAAACCCGAGAGAGCTTCCTGGAAATCTCGGCCCAAAAAAGGACTTTAGTAATTCTAAAAGACTACAGGATGAAAAATAAAAGTTTTGGCAGTTAAAGTTTGAGATTCGATGGTGCCGTAAATCCTTGGTCATCAGGTGTTACGAGCCACACCCATGGATACTAGAATAGGGTGCTAGGCTAAACTAGAGAAGAAACGGGGAAAACGATGAAAGAATATCATACCGAGGAATTCACTCAGAACTAACAAGAATGATAAGTGCTCTCGACTGGAGCGGTTTAGGAACTGTGGAAGGCTCTAGGGGAATAAAGATGGAATGATTCTAATTTTTAGGTCGTATGATTTGAAATACGTGCACACAAACCCCGAGAAAGCTTCCTGGAAATCTCGGCCCAAAAAACGTTTAGTAATTCTAAAAGGGACTAAAGGATGAAAAACAAAATTTTTGAAAGTTAATTGGATATTCGATGGTGCCGTGATCCGTTTGGTCATCAGGTTTTACGCCACCAATGGATAGCTGAGAATATTGTGCTAGGTCAGACTAGAGAAGAACACGGGAACAAACTGATAAAGAATTATTCATCCCAGAATTCCCTCAGAACTAAACAGAATGATAACTGCTCCGACTGGAGCGGTTTAGGACTGCTGGAAGGCTCTAGGGGAATAAAGATGGATGATTCTATTTTTTAGGTCCGTAGGGTTTAAATACGTCACACAAACCCGAGAAAGCGTTCCTGAAATCTCGGCCCAAAAAGGACGTTTAGTAATTCTAAAAGGGACTACAGGATGAAAAATAAAGTTTTGGCAGTTAGTTTGAGATTCGATGGTGCCGTAATTGTTTGGTCATCAGGTGTTATGAGCCACACCCATGGATAGCTAGATAGTGTGCTAGGCTCAGACTAGAGAAGAACGGGAAACAAACTGATGAAAGAATTATCATACCGAGGGAATTCACTCAGAACTACAAGAATGATAACGTGCTCCGACTGGAGCGTTTTTAGGAACGCTGGAAGGCTCTAGGGGAATAAAGATGGATGATTTCTAATTTTAGGTCCGTATGGTTTGAAATAGTGCACAACCCCCCGAGAAAGCGTTCCTGGAATCTCGGCCACAAAAAGGCGTTTAGTAATTCTAAAAGGGACTACAGATGAAAAAAAAGTTTTGGCAGTTAAAGTTTGAGATTCGATGGTGCGTAATCCGTTTGGTCATAAGTGTTTAGAGCCACACCCATGGATGCTAGAATAGTGTGCTAGGCTCAACTAGAGAAGAAACGGGAACAACTGATGAAAGAATTATCATACCGAGGAATTCACTCAGAACTAACAAGAATGATAACGTGCTCCGACTGGAGCGTTTAGGAACTGCTGGAAGGCTCTAGGGGAATAAGATGGAATGATTTCTAATTTTAGGTCCGTATGTTTGAAATACTGCACACAAACCCCAAGAGCGTTCCTGGAATCTCGGCCAAAAAAAGGACGTTTAGTAATTCTAAAGGGAACAACGGATGAATAAAAGTTTTGGCTTTTAAAGTTTGAGATTCGATGGTGCCGTAATCCGTTTGGTCATCAGGTGTTAGAGCCACACCCATGGATAGCTAGAATAGTGTGCTAGGCTCAGACTAGAGAAAAACGGGGAACAAACTGATGAAAGAATTACATACCGAGGGAATTCACTCAACTAACAAGAATGATAACGTGCTCCGACTGGAGCGGTTTAGGAACTCTGAAGGCTCTAGGGGAATAAGATGGAATGATTTCTAATTTTTAGGTCTGTATGTTTTGAAATACGTGCACACAAACCCGAGAAAGCGTTCCTGGAAATCTCGGCCCAAAAAAGGACGTTTAGTAATTCTAAAGGGATACAGGATGAAAAAAAGTTTTTGCAGTTAAAGTTTGAGATTCGTGGTGCCGTAGATCCGTTTGGTCATCAGGTTTTACGACCACACCCATGGATAGCTGGAATAGTGTGCTAGCTCACTAGAGAAGAAACGGGAACAAACTGATGAAAGAATTATCATACGAGGGAATTCCATCAGAACTAACAAGAATGTAACGTGCTCCGACTGGACGGTTTAGGAACTGCTGGAAGGCTCTAGGGGTAAAGATGAAATGATTTCTAATTTTTAGGTCCGTATGGTTTGAAATACATGCACACAAAACCCCGAGAAAGCTTTCCTGGAATCTCGGCCCAAAAAGGACGTTTATTAATTCTAAAAGGGACTAACGGATGAAAAATAAAGTTTTGGCAGTTAAAGTTTGAATTCGATGGTGCCGTATCCGTTTGGTCATCAGGTGTTACGACCACACCCACTGGATAGCTAGAATAGTGTGCTAGGTCAGACTAGAAAGAAACGGGGAACAAACTGATGAAGAATTATCATACCGGGAATTCACTCAGAACTAACAAGAATGATAACGTGCTCCGACTGGAGCGGTTTGGAACTGCGAAGGCTCTGGGAATAAAGATGGAATGATTTCTAATTTTTAGGTCCGTATGGTTTGAAATACGTGCACACAAACCCCAGAAGCATTCCTAGAATCTCGGCCCAAAAAAGGATTTTAGTAATTCTAAAAGGGACTACAGGATGAAAAAAAGTTTTGGCAGTTAAAGTTTGAGATTCGATGGTGCCGTAAATCCGTTTGGTCATCAGGTGTTATCGAGCCACACCCATGGATAGCTAGAATAGGTGCTAGACTCAACTAGAAGAAACGGGGACAAACTGATGAAAATTATCATACCAGAGGAATTCACTCAGAACTAACAAGAATGATAACTTGCTCCGACTGAGCGGTTTTAGGAACTGCTAAGGCTCTAGGGGAATAAGATGGAATGATTTCAATTTTTAGGTCCGTATGATTTGAAATACGTGCACACAAACCCCGAGAAAGCGTTCCTGGAAATCTCGGCCCAAAAAAGGACGTTTAGTAATTCTAAAAGGTGCACATGATGAAAAACAAAAGTTTTGGCAGTTAAGTTTGAGATTCGATGGTGCCGTAGATCCGTTTGGTCATCAGGTGTTATGAGCACACCCATGGATAGCTAGAATGTGTGCTAGGCTCAGACTAAGAAGAAACGGGAACAAATTGATGAAAGAATTATCATACCGAGGGAATTCACTCAGAACTAACAAAATGATAACGTGCTCCGATGGAGCGGTTTGGAACTGCTGGAAGCTCTAGGGATAAAGATGGAATGATTTCTAATTTTTAGGTCCTATGGTTTGAAATACATGCCACACAACACCGAGAAGCGTTCCTGAAATCTCGGCCCAAAAAAGGACGTTTAGTAATTCTAAAAGGGACTACAGGATGAAAAAAAAGTTTTGGCAGTTAAAGTTTGAGATTCGATGGTGCCGTGATCCGTTTGGTCATCAGGTGTTACGAGCCACACCCATGGATAGCTGAAAAGTGTGCTAGGCTCACTAGAGAAGAAACGGGGAACAAACTGATGAAAGAATTTCATATCCGAGGTGAATTTCACTCAGAACTAACAAGAATGATAACGTGCTCCGACTGGAGCGGTTTAGGAACTGCTGGAAGGCTCTAGGGGAATAAAGATTGAATGCTTTCTAATTTTTAGGTCCATATGATTTGAAATACATGCACACAAACCCTGAGAAAGCGTTCCTAGAAATCTCGGCCCAAAAAAGGACGTTTAGTAATTCTAAAAGGGACTAGAGGGTGAAAAACAAAAGTTTTGGCAGTTAAAGTTTGAGATTCGATGGTGCCGTAGATCCATTTGGTCATCAGGTGTTACGAGCCACACCCATGGATAGCTAGAATAGTGTGCTAGGATCAGACTAGAGAAGAAACGGGGAACAAACTGATGAAAGAATTATCATACCGAGGGAATTCACTCAGAACTAAGAAGAATGATAACGTGCTCCCACTGGAGCGGTTTAGGAACTGCTGGAAGGATCTAGGGGAATAAAGATGGAATGATTTCTAATTTTTAGGTCCGTATGGTATGAAATACGTGCACAAAAACCCCGAGAAAGCGTTCCTGGAAATCTCGGCCCAAAAAAGGACGTTTAGTAATTCTAAAAGGGACTACAGGATGAAAAACAAAAGTTTTGGTAGTTAAAGTTTGAGATTCGATGGTGCCGTAGATCCGTTTGGTCATCAGGTGTTACGAGCCACACCCATGGATAGCTAGAATAGTGTGCTAGGCTCAGACTAGAGAAGAAACGGGGAACAAACTGATGAAAGAATTATCATACCGAGGGAATTCACTCAGAACTAACAAGAATGATAGTGTGCTCCGACTGGAGCGGTTTAGGAACTGCTCGAAGGCTCTAGGGGAATAAAGATGGAATGATTTCTAATTTTTAGGTCCGTTTGGTTTGAAATACGTGCACACATACCCCGAGAAAGCGTTCCTGGAAATCTCGGCCCAAAAAAGGACGTTTAGTAATTCTAAAAGGGACTACAGGATGAAAAATAAAAGTTTTGGCAGTTGAAGTTTGAGATTTGATGGTGCCGTAAATCCGTTTGGTCATCAGGTGTTATGAGCCACTCCAATGGATTGCTAGAATAGTGTGCTAGGCTCAGACTAGAGAAGAAACGGGGAACAAACTAATGAAAGAATGGTCATACCGAGGTAATTCACTCAGAACTAACAAGAATGATAACGTGCTCCGACTAGAGCGGTTTAGGAACTGCTGGAAGGCTCTAGGGGAATAAAGATGGAATGATTTCTAATTTTTAGGTCCGTATGATTTAAAATACGTGCACACAAACCCCGAGAAAGCGTTCCTAGAAATCTCGGCCCAAAAAAGGACGTTTATTAATTCTAAAAGGGACTACAGGATGAAAAACAAAAGTTTTGGTAGTTAAAGTTTGAGATTCGATGGTGCCGTAGATCCGTTTGGTCATCAGGTGTTACGAGCCACACCCTTGGATAGCTAGAATAGTGTGCTAGGCTCAGACTAGAGAAGAAACGGGGAACAAACTGATGAAAGAATTATCATACCGAGGGAATTCACTCAGAACTAACAAGAACGATAATGTGCTCCGACTGGAGCGGTTTAGGAACTGCTCGAAGGCTCTAGGGGAATAAAGATGGAATGATTTCTAATTTTTAGGTCCGTATGGTTTGAAATACGTGCACACAAACCCCGAGAGAGCATTCCTGGAAATCTCGGCCCAAAAAAGGACATTTAGTAATTCTAAAACGGACTACAGGATGAAAAATAAAAGTTTTGGCAGTTAAAGTTTGAGATTCGATGGTGCCGTAAATCCGATTGGTCATCAGGTGTTACGAGCCACACCCATGGATATCTAGAATAGGGTGCTAGGCTTAAAACTAGAGAAGAAACGGGGAATAAACTGATGAAAGAACTATCATACCGAGGGAATTCACTCAGAACTAACAAGAATGATAAGTTGCTCCGACTGGACCGATTTAGGAACTGTTGGAAGGCTCTAGGGGAATAAAATGGAATGATTTCTAATTTTTAGGTTCGTATGATTTGAAATACGTGCACACAAACCCCGAGAAAGCATTCCTGGAAATCTCGGCCCAAAAAAGGTCGTTTAGTAATTCTAAAAGGGACTATAGGATGAAAAACAAAAGTTTTGAAAGTTAAACTTTGAGATTCGATGGTGCCGTAGATCCGTTTGGTTATCAGGTGTTACGAGCCACACCAATGGATAGCTAGAATAGTGTGCTAGGATCAGACTAGAGAAGAAACAGGGAACAAACTGATGAAAGAATTATCATACCAATTGAATTCACTCAGAACTAACAAGAATGATAACGTGCTCCGACTGGGGCGGTTTAGGAACTGCTGGAAGGCTCTAGGGGAATAAAGATGGAATGATTTCTAATTTTTAGGTCCGTATGGTTTCAAATACGTACACACAAACCCCGAGAAAGCGTTCCTGGAAATCTCAGCCCAAAAAAGGACGTTTAGTAATTCTAAAAGGGACTACAGGATGAAAAATAAAAGTTTTTGGCAGTTAAAGTTTGAGATTCGATGGTGCCGTAAATCTGTTTGGTCATCAGGTGTTATGAGCCACACCCATGGATAGCTAGAATAGTGTGCTAGGCTCAGACTAGAGAAGAAACGGGGAACAAACTGATGAAAGAATTATCATACCGAGGGAATTCACTCAGAACTAACAAGAATGATAACGTGCTCCGACTGGAGCGGTTTAGGAACTGCTGGAAGGCTCTAGGGGAATAAAGATGGAATGATTTCTAATTTTTAGGTCCGTATGTTTTGAAATACGTGCACAAAAACCCCGAGAAAGCGTTCCTCGAAATCTCGGCCCAAAAAAGGACGTTTAGTAATTCTAAAAGGGACTACAGGATGAAAAATAAAAGTTTTGGCAGTTAAAGTTTGAGATTCGATGGTGTCGTACATCCGTTTGGTCATAAGGTGTTATGAGCCACACCCATGGATAGCTAGAATAGTGTGCTAGGCTCAGACTAGAGAAGAAACGTGGAACAAACTGATGAAAGAATTATCATACCAATGGAATTCACACAGAACTAACAAGAATGATAACGTGCTCCTACTGGAGCGGTTTAGGAACTGCTGGAAGGATCTAGGGGAATAAAGTTGGAATGATTTCTAATTTTTAGGTCCGTATGGTATGAAATACGTGCACAAAAACCCCGAGAAAGCGTTCCTGGAAATCTCGGCCCAAAAAAGGACGTTTAGTAATTCTAAAAGGGACTACAGGATGACAAATAAAAGTTTTGGCAGTCAAAGTTTGAGATTCGATGGTGCTGTACATCCGTTTGGTCATAAGGTGTTACGAGCCACACCCATGGATAGCTAGAATAGTGTGCTAGGCTCAGACTAGAGAAGAAATGCTTAACAAAGTGATGAAAGAATTATCATACCGAGGGAATTCACTCAGAACTAACAAGAATGATAACGTGCTCCGACTGGAGCGGTTTAGGAACTGCTGGAAGGCTCTAGGGCAATAAAGATGGAATGATTTGAAATACGTGCACACAAACCCCGAGAAAGCGTTCCTGGAAATCTCGGCCCAAAAAAGGACGTTTAGTAATTCTAAAAGGGACTACAGGATGAAAAACAAAAGTTTTGGCAGTTAAAGTTTGAGATTGATGGTGCCGTAGATCCGTTTGGTCATCAGGTGTTATGAGCCACACCCATAGATAGCTAGAATAGTGTGCTAGGCTCAGACTAGAGAAGAAACGGGGAACAAACTGATGAAAGAATTATCATACCGAGGGAATTCACTCATAACTAACAAGAATGATAACGTGCTTCGACTGGAGCGGTTTAGGAACTGCTGGAAGGCACTAGGGGAATAAAGATTGAAAGATTTCTAATTTTTAGGTCCGTATTATTTGAAATACGTGCACACAAACCCCGAGAAAGCGTTTCTGGAAATCCCGGCCCAAAAAAGGACGTTTAGTAATTCTAAAAGTGACTACAGGATGAAAAACAAAAGTTTTGGCAGTTAAAGTTTGAGATTCGATGGTGCCGTAGATCCGTTTGGTCATCAGGCGTTACGAGCCACACCCATGGATAGCTAGAATAGTGTGCTAGGCTCAGACTAGAGAAGAAACGGGGAACAAACTGGTGAAAGAATTATCATACCGAGGGAATTCACTCAGAACTAACAAGAATGATAACGAGCTCCGACTTGGAGTGGTTTAGGTACTGCTGGAAGGCTCTAGGGGAATAAAGATGGAATGATTTCTAATTTTTAGGTCCATATGGTTTGAAATACATGCACACAAACCCCGAGAAAGCGTTCCTGGAAATTTCGGCCCAAAAAAGGGCGTTTAGTAATTCTAAAAGGGACTACAGGATGAAAAATAAAAGTTTTGGTAGATAAAGTTTGAGATTCGATGGTGCCGTAAATCCGTTTGGTCATCAGGTGTTACGAGCCACTCCCACGGATAGCTAGAATAGTGTGCTAGGCTCAGACTAGAGAAGAAATAGGGAGAAAACTGATGAAAGAATTATCATACCGAGGGAATTCACTCAGAACTAACAAGAATGATAACGTGCTCCGACTGGAGCGGTTTAGGAACTGCTGGAAGGCTCTAGGGGAATACAGATGGAATGATTTCTAATTTTTAGGTCCATATGATTTGAAATACGTGCACACAAACCCCGAGAAAGCGTTCCTGGAAATATCGGCCCAAAAAAGGACGTTTATTAATTCTAAAAGGGACAACAGGATGAAAAATAAAAGTTTTGGTTGTTAAAGTTTGAGATTCGATGGTGCCGTAGATCCGTTTGGTCATCAGGTGTTACGAGCCACACCCATGGATAGCTAGAATAGTGTGCTAGGCTCAGACTAGAGAAGAAACGGGGAACAAACTCATGAAAGAATTATCATACCGAGGGAATTCACTCAGAACTAACAAGAATGATAGTGTGCTCCGACTGGAGCGGTTTAGGAACTGCTCGAAGGCTCTAGGGGAATAAAGATGGAATGATTACTAATTTTTAGGTCCGTTTGGTTTGAAATACGTGCACACAAACCCCAAGAAAGCGTTCCTGGAAATCTCGGCCCAAAAAAGGACGTTTAGTAATTCTAAAAGGGACTACAGGATGAAAAATAAAAGTTTTGGCAGTTAAAGATTGAGATTCGATGGTGCCGTAAATCCGTTTGGTCATCAGGTGTTATGAGCCACTCCCATGGATAGCTAGAATAGTGTGCTAGCCTCAGAGTAGAGAAGAAACGGGGAACAAACTAATGAAAGAATTATCATACCGAGGTAATTCACTCAGAACTAACAAGAATGATAACGTGCTCCGACTGGAGCGGTTTAGGAACTGCTGGAAGGCTCTAGGCGAATAAAGATGGAATGATTTCTAATTTTTAGGTCCGTATGATTTGAAATACGTGCACACAAACCCCGAGAAAGCGTTCCTGGAAATCTCGGCCCAAAAAAGGACGTTTATTAATTCTAAAAGGGACTACAGGATGAAAAACAAAAGTTTTGGTAGTTAAAGTTTGAGATTCGATGGTGCCGTAGATCCGTTTGGTCATCAGGTGTTACGAGCCACACCCTTGGATAGCTAGAATAGTGTGCTAGGCTCAGACTAGAGAAGAAAAGGGGAACAAACTGATGAAAGAATTATCATACCGAGGGAATTCACTCAGAACTAACAAGAATGATAATGTGCTCCGACTGGAGCGGTTTAGGAACTGTTGGAAGGCTCTAGGGGAATAAAGATGGAATGATTTCTAATTTTTAGGTCCGTATGGTTTGAAATACGTGCACACAAACCCCGAGAAAGCATTCCTGGAAATATCGGCCCAAAAAAGGACATTTAGTAATTCTAAAAGGGACTACAGGATGAAAAATAAAAGTTTTGGCAGTTAAAGTTTGAGATTCGATGGTGCCGTAAATCCGTTTGGTCATCAGGTGTTACGAGCCACACCCATGGATAGCTTGAATAGGGTGCTAGGCTCACACTAGATAAGAAACGGTGAATAAACTGATGAAAGAATTATCATACCGAGGGAATTCACTCAGAACTAACAAGAATGATAACTTGCTCCGACTGGAGCGGTTTAGGAACTGCTGGAAGGCTCTAGGGGAATAAAGATGGAATGATTTCTAATTTTTAGGTTCGTATGATTTGAAATACGTGCACACAAACCCCGAGAAAGCATTCCTGGAAATCTCGGCCCAAAAAAGGACGTTTAGTAATTCTAAAAGGGACTACAGGATGAAAAATAAAAGTTTTTGGCAGTTTAAGTTTGAGATTCGATGGTGCCGTAAATCTGTTTGGTCATCAGGTGTTATGAGCCACACCCGTGGATAGCTAGAATAGTGTGCTAGGCTCAGACTAGAGAAGAAACGGGGAACAAACTGATGAAAGAATTTTCATACCGAGGGAATTCACTCAGAACTAACAAGAATGAAAACGTGCTCCGACTGGAGCGGTTTAGGAACTGCTGGAAGGCTCTAGGGGAATAAAGATGGAATGATTTCTAATTTTTAGGTCCTTATGGTTTGAAATACGTGCACAAAAACCCCGAGAAAGCGTTCCTGGAAATCTCGGCCCAAAAAAGGACGTTTAGTAATTCTAAAAGGGACTACAGGATGAAAAATAAAAGTTTTGGCAGTTAAAGTTTGAGATTCGATGGTGCCGTACATCCGTTTGGTCATAAGGTGTTACGAGCCACACCCATGGATAGCTAGAATAGTGTGCTAGGCTCAGATTAGAGAAGAAACGGGGAACGAACTGATGAAAGAATTATCATACCGAGGGAATTCACTCAGAACTAACATGAATGATAACGTGCTCCGACTGGAGCAGTTTAGGAACTGCTGGAAGGCTCTAGGGGAATAAAGATGGAATGATATCTAATTTTTAGGTCCGTATGATTGGAAATACATGCACACAAACCCCGAGAAAGCGTTCCCGGAAATCTCGGCCTAAAAAAGGACGTTTAGTAATTCTAAAAGGGACTACAAGATGAAAAACAAAAGTTTTGGCAGTTAAAGTTTGAGATTCGATGGTGCCGTAGATCCGTTTGGTCATCAGGTGTTATGAGCCACACCCATGGATAGCTAGAATAGTGTGCTAGGCTCAGACTAGATAAGAAACGGGGAACAAACTGATGAAGGAATTATCATACCGAGGGAATTCACTCAGAACTAACAAGAATCATAACGTGCTCCGACTGGAGCGGTTTAGGAACTGCTGGAAGGCTCTAGGGGAATAAAGATGGAATGATTTCTAATTTTTAGGTCCGTATGGTTTGAAATACATGCACACAAACCCTGAAAAAGCTTTCCTGGAAATCTTGGCCCAAAAAAGGACGTTTAGTAATTCTAAAAGGGACTACAGGATGAAAAACAAAAGTTTTGGCAGTTAAAGTTTGAGATTCGATGGTGCCGTAGATCCGTTTGGTCATCAGGTGTTACGACCACACCCATGGATAGCTAGAATAGTGTGCTAGGCTCAGACTAGAGAAGAAACGGGGAACAAACTGGTGAAAGAATTATCATACCGAGGGAATTCACTCAGAACTAACAAGAATGATAACGTGCTCCGACTTCGAGCGCTTTAGAAACTGCTGGAAGGCTCTAGGGGAATAAAGATGGAATGATTTCTAATTTTTAGGTCCGTATGGTTTGAAATACATGCACACAAACCCCGAGAAAGCATTCCTGGTAATCTCGGCCCAAAAAAGGATGTTTAATAATTCTAAAAGGGACTACAGGATGAAAAATAAAAGTTTTGGCAGTTAAAGTTTGCGATTCGATGGTGCCGTACATCCGTTTGGTCATCAGGTGTTACGAGCCACACCCATGGATAGCTAGAATAGTGTGCTAGGCTCAGACTAGAGAAGAAACGGGGAACAAACTGATGAAAGAATTATCATACCGAGGGAATTCACTCAAAACTAACAAGAATGATAACGTGCTCCGACTGGAGCGGTTTAGGAACTGCTGGAAGGCTCTAGGGGAATAAAGATGGAATGCTTTCTAATTTTTAGGTCCATATGATTTGAAATACGTGCACACAAACCTTGTGAAAGCGTTCCTAGAAATCTCGGCCCAAAAAAGGACGTTTAGTAATTCTAAAAGGGACTACAGGATGAAAAACAAAAGTTTTGGCAGTTAAAGTTTGAGATTCGATGGTGCCGTAGATCCATTTGGTCATCAGGTGTTATGAGCCACACCCATGGATAGCTAGAATAGTGTGCTAGGATCAGACTAGAGAAGAAACGGGGAACAAACTGATGAAAGAATTATCATACCGAGGGAATTCACTCAGAACAAACAAGAATGGTAACGTGCTCCGACTGGAGCGGTTTAGGAACTACTGGAAGGCTCTAGGGGAATAAAGATGGAATGATTTCTAATTTTTAGGTCTGTATGGTTTGAAATACGTGCACAAAAACACCGAGAAAGCGTTCCTGGAAATCTCGGCCCAAAAAAGGACATTTAGTAATTCTAAAAGGGACTATAGGATGAAAAATAAAAGTTTTGGCAGTTAAAGTTTGAGATTCGATGGTGCCGTACATCCGTTTGGTCATAAGGTGTTACGAGACACACCCATGGATAACTAGAATAGTGTGCTAGGCTCAGACTAGAGAAGAAACGCTTAACAAAGTGATGAAAGAATTATCATACCGAGGGAATTCACTCAGAACTAACAAGAATGATAACGTGCTCCGACTGGAGCGGTTTAGGAACTGCTGGAAGGCTCTAGGGCAATAAAGATGGAATGATTTCTAATTTTTAGGTCCGTATGATTTGAAATACGTGCACACAAACCCCGAGAAAGCATTCCTGGAAATCTCATCCCAAAAAAGGACGTTTAGTAATTCTAAAAGGGACTACAGGATGAAAAATAAAAGTTTTGGTAGTTAAAGTTTGAGATTCGATGGTGCCGTACATCCGTTTGGTCATAAGGTGTTACGAGCCACACCCATGGATAGCTAGAATAGTGTGCTAGGCTCAGACTAGAGAAGAAACGCTTAACAAAGTGATGAAAGAATTATCATACCGAGGGAATTCACTCAGAACTAACAAGAATGATAACGTGCTCCGACTGGAGCGGTTTAGGAACTGCTGGAAGGCTCTAGGGCAATAAAGATGGAATGATTTCTAATTTTTAGGTCCGTATGATTTGAAATACGTGCACACAAACCCCGAGAAAGCATTCCTTGAAATCTCATCCCAAAAAAGGACGTATAGTAATTCTAAAAGGGACTACAGGATGAAAAACAAAAGTTTTGGTAGTTAAATTTGAGATTTGATGTTGCCGTAGATCCGTTTGGTCATCAGGTATTACTAGCCACACCCATGGATAGCTAGAATAGTGTGCTAGGCTCAGACTAAAGAAGAAACAGGGAACAAACTGATGAAAGAATTATCATACCGAGGGAATTCACTCAGAACTAACAAGAATGATAACGTGCTCCGACTGGAGCGGTTTAGGAACTGCTGGAAGGCTCTAGGGGAATAAAGATGGAATGATTTCTAATTTTTAGGTCCGTATTATTTGAAATACGTGCACACAAACCCCGAGAAAGCGTTCCTGGAAATCTCGGCCCAAAAAAGGACGTTTAGTAATTCTAAAAGGGACTACCTGATGAAAAACAAAAGTTTTGGCAGTGGAAGTTTGAGATTCGATGGTGTCGTAGATCCGTTTGGTCATCAGGTGTTATGAGCCACACCCATGGATAGCTAGAATAGTGTGCTAGGCTCAGACTAGAGAAGAAACGGGGAACAAACTGATGAAAGAATTATCATAACGAGGGAATTCACTCAGAACTAACAAGAATGATAACGTGCTCCGACTGGAGCGGTTTAGGAACTGCTGGAATGCTCTAGGGGAAAAAAGATGGAATGATTTCTAATTTTTTGGTCCGTATGGTTTGAAATACATGCACACAAACCCTGAGAATGCGTTCCTGGAAATCTCGGCCCAAAAAAGGACGTTTAGTAATTCTGAAATGGACTACAGGATGAAAAAAAAAAGTTTTGGCAGTTAAAGTTTGAGATTCGATGGTGCCGTAAATCCGTTTGGTCATCAGGTGTTCCGAGCCACACCCATGGAAAGCTAGAATAGTGTGCTAGGCTCAGACTAGAGAAGAAACGGGGAATAAACTGATGAAAGAATTATCATACCGAGGGAATTCACTCAGAACTAACAGGAATGATAACATGCTCCGACTTGGAGCGGTTTAGGAACTGCTGGAAGGCTCTAGGGGAATAAAATGGAATGATTTCTAATTTTTAGGTCCGTATGGTTTGAAATACGTGCACACAGACCCCGAGAAAGCGTTCTTGGAAATCTCAGCCCAAAAAGGGACGTTTGGTAATTCTAAAAGGGACTACAGGATGAAAAATAAAAGTTTTGGCAGTTAAAGTTTGAGATTCGATGGTGCCGTACATCCGTTTGGTCATCAGTTGTTACGAGCCACACCCATGGATAGCTAGAATAGTGTGCTAGGATCAGACTAGAGAAGAAACGGGGAACAAACTGATGAAAGAATTATCATACCGAGGGAATTCACTCAGAACTAACAAGAATGATGACGTGCTACGACTGGAGCAATTTAGGAACTGCTGGAAGGCTCTAGGGGAATAAAGATGGAATGATTTCTAATTTTTAGGTCCATATGGTTTGAAATACATGTACACAAACCGTGAGAAAGCGTTCCTGGAAATCTCGGCCCAAAAAAGGACGTTTAGTAATTCTAAAAGGGACTACAGGATGAAAAACAAAAGTTTTGGCAGTTAAAGTTTGAGATTCGATGGTGCCGTAGATCCGTTTGGTCCTCAGGTGTTACGAGCCACACCCATGGATAGCTAGAGTAGTGTGCTAGGATCAGACTAGAGAAGAAACAGGGAACAAACTGATGAAAGAATTATCATACCGAGGGAATTCACTCAAAACTAACGAGAATGATAACGTGCTCCGACTAGAGCGGTTTAGGCACTGCTGGAAGGCTCTAGGGGAATAAAGATGGAATGATTTCTAAATTTTAGGTCCGTACGATTTGAAATACGTGCACACAAACCCCGAGAAAACGTTCCTAGAAATCTTGGCCCAAAAAAGGACGTTTAGTAATTCTAAAAGGGACTACATGATGAAAAACAAAAGTTTTGGCAGTTAAAGTTTGAGATTCGATGGTGCCGTAGATCCGTTTGGTCATCAGGTGTTACGAGGATAATTCTTTCATCAGTTTTGTTCCCTTTCTTCTTTAGTCTGACCTACCACACTTTCTAGCTATCCTGGGGTGTGGCTCGTAACACCTTGACCAAACGGATTACGGCACCATCGAATCTCAAACTTTAACTGCCAAAAAACTTTTATTTTTCATCCTAGTCCTTTTAATTACTAACGTCCTTTTTGTGGCGAGATTTCCGGAATGCCTTTCTCGGGGTTTTTGTGCACTATTTCAACCATACGGACCTAAAATTAGAAATCATTCCATTTTTATTCCCCTAGAGCCTTCCAGCGTTCCTTAAACCGCTCCAGTCGGAGCACGTTATCATTCTTGTAGTTTCTGAGTGAATTCCCTCGTATGATAATTCTTTCATCGTTTGTTCCCCGTTTCTTCTCTATTCTGATCCTGCACACTATTCTAGCTATCCATGGGTGTGGCTCGTACACCTGATGACCAAACGGATCTACGGCACCATCGAATCTCAAACTTACTGAACCAAAACTTTTGTTTTTCATCCTGTAGTCCCTTTTAGATTACTAAACGTCCTTTTTTGGGCCGAGATTTCAGGAATGCTTTCTCGGTTTGTGTGGCATGTATTTCAAATCATATGACCTAAAAATTAAAATCATTCCATCTTTATTCCCCTAGAGCCTTCCAGCGTTCCTAAACTGCTCCAGTCGGAGCACGTTATCATTCTTGTTAGTTTCTGAGTGAATTCCTTCGGTATGATAATTCTTTCATCATTTGTTCTCCGTTTCTTCCCTAGTCTGATCCTAGCACACTATTCTAGCTATCCATGGGTTGGCTCGTACACCTGATGACCAAAGGTTTTACGGCACCATCGAATCTCAACTTTAAACTGCAAAACTTTTATTTTTCATCACTGTAGTCCCTTTTAGAATTACTAACGTCCTTTTTTGGCCTGAGATTTCCAGGAACGCTTCTCGGGGTTTGTGTGCACGTATTCAAACCATAACGGACTAAAAATTAGAAATCATTCGATCTTATTTCCCTAGAGCCTTCCAGCAGTTCCTAAACCGCTCCACTCGGAGCACGTTATCATTCTTGTTAGTTCTGATGAATTCCCTCTTATGATAATTCTTTCATCAGTTTGTTCCCTGTTTCTTCTCTAGTCGAGCTAGCACACTATTCTAGCTATCCATGGTGTGGCTCGAACACTGATGACCAACGGATTTACGGCACCATCGATCTCAAACTTAACTGCCAAAACTTTTTTTTTCATCCTGTTTCCCTTTGAATTACTAAACGTCCTTTTTTGGGCCGAGTTTCCAGGAACGCTTTCTGGGTTTGTGGCACGTATTTCAAATATACGGACCTAAAAATTAGAAATCATTCCATCTTTATTCCCTAGAGCCTTCAGCAGTTCCTCACCGCTCCAGTCGAGAACGTTATCATTCTTGTTAGTTCTGAGTGAATTCCTGGTATGATAATTCTTTCATCAGTTTGTTCCCCGTTTCTTCTCTAGTCTGAGCCTAGCCACACTATTCTAGCTATCCATGGGTGTGGCTCGTAACACCTGATGACCAAACGATGTACGCACCATCGAATCTCAAACTTTAACTGCAAAACTTTTTTTTTCATCTTATCCCTTTTAGAATTACTAAACGTCCTTTTTTGGGCTGAGATTTCCGAACGCTTTCTCGGGTTTTGTGGCACGTATTTCAAACCATACGGACCTAAAATTAGAAATCATTCCTTTTTTATTCCCCTAGAGCCTTCCAGCAGTTCCTAAACCGCTCCAGTCGGAGCACGTTTACATTCTTGTTAGTTCTGAGTGAATTCCCTCGGTATGATAATTCTTTCATCTTTTTGTTCCCCGTTTCTTCTCTATTCTGATCCTCACACTATTCTAGCTATCCATGGGTTGGCTCGTAACACCTGATGACCAAACGGATCTACGGCACCATCGAATCTCAAACTTTAACTGAAAAAACTTTTGTTTTTCATCCTGTAGTCCCTTTAGAATTACTAAACGTCCTTTTTTGGGCCGGATTTCCAGGAAGCTTTCTCGGGTTTGTGTGCAGTGTATTTCAAATCATAGGACCTAAAATTAGAAATCATTCCATCTTTATTCCCCTAGAGCCTTCCAGAGTTCCTAACCTCCCGTCGGAGCACTTATCATTCTTGTTAGTTCTGAGTGAATTCCCTCGGTATGATAATTCTTTCATCAGTTTGTTCCCCGTTTCTTCTCTTGTCTGATCCTAGCACACTATTCTAGCTATCCTATGGTGTGGCTCGTAACACTGATGACCAACGGATCTACGGCACATCGAATCTCAAACTTTAACTGAAAAAACTTTTTGTTTTCATCCTGTAGTCCCTTTAGAATTACTAAACGTCCTTTTTTGGGCCGAGATTTCCAGGAAGCTTTCTCGGGTTTGTGTGCATGTATTTCAATCATATGACCTAAAAATTAGAAATCATTCCATCTTTATTCCCCTAGAGCCTTCCGGCAGTTCCTAAACGCTCCAGTCGGAGCACGTTTCATTCTTGTTAGTTCTGAGTGAATTCCCTCGGTATGATAATTCTTTCATCAGTTTGTTCCCTTTCTTCCTAGTCTGACCTAGCACACTATTCTAGGCTATCCATGGGTGTGGCTCGAACACCTGATGACCAAACATGGTTTACGGCACCATCAATCTCAAACTTTAACTGCCAAAACTTTTTTTTCATCCTGTAGTCCTTTTAGATTACTAAACGTCCTTTTTTTGGGCCGAGATTTCCAAACGCTTTCTCGGGGTTTGTGTCGCAGTTATTTCAAACCATACGACCTCAAAAATTAGAAATCATTCCATCTTTATTTCCCTAAGCCTTCCAGCAGTTCCTAAACCGCTCCAACCGGAGCACCGTTATCATTCTTGTTAGTTC
Source organism: Thinopyrum elongatum (assembly GCA_011799875.1). Classification (NCBI taxonomy): domain Eukaryota; kingdom Viridiplantae; phylum Streptophyta; class Magnoliopsida; order Poales; family Poaceae; genus Thinopyrum; species Thinopyrum elongatum. The sequence goes on along the minus strand of CM022302.1, from coordinate 5,721,572 downwards.
TGAGTGAATTCCTCGGTATGATAATTCTTTCATCAGTTTGTTCCCCGTTTCTTCTCTAGTCTGAGCCTAGCACCCTATTCTAGCTATCCATGGTGTGGCTCGAACACCTGATGACCAAACTTTTTACGGCACCATCGAATCTCAAACTTAACGGCCAAAACTTTTTTTTTCTCCTGTAGTCCCTTTGAATTATAAACGTCCTTTTTTGGGCCGAATTTCCAGGAACGCTTTCTCGGGGTTTGTGTGCAGTATTTCAAACCTAGAGGCCTAAAATATAGATCATTCCATCTTTATTCCCCTAGAGCCTTCCAGCGTTCCTAAACCGCTCCGTCGGAGCACGTTATCATTCTTTTAGTTCTGAGTGAATTCCCTCGTATTGATAATTTCTTTCACCAGTTTGTTCCCGTTTCTTCCTAGTCATGACCTAGCACACTATTCTCGCTATCCATGGGTGTGGCTCGTAACACCTGATGACCAAAGGTTTACGGCACCATCGAATCTCAAACTTTAACTGCCAAAACTTTTATTTTTCATCCTGTAGTCCCTTTTAGAATTACTAAACGTCCTTTTTTGGGCCGAGATTTCCAGGAACGCTTTCTCGGGTTTGTGTGCACGTATTTCAAACCATACGGACCTAAAAATTAGAAATCATTCCTCTTATTCCCCTAGAGCCTTCCAGCAGTTCCTAAACCGCTCACTCGGAGCACGTTATCATTCTTGTTAGTTCTGAGTGAATTCCCTCGGGTATGATAATTCTTCATCAGTTTGTTCTCCGTTTTTCTTCCTAGTCTGATCCTAGCACACTATCTAGCTCATCCATGGGTGTGGCTCGTAACACCTGATGACCAAGGGTGTACGGCACCATCGAATCCAAACTTTAACTGCCAAAACTTTTTTTTTCATCCTGTAGTCCCCTTTAGAATTACTAACGTCCTTTTTTGGGCAGATTTCCGAAGACGTTTTCTCGGGGTTTGTGTGCACGTATTTCAAACCATACGGACCTAAAATTGAAAATCATTCCATCTTTATTCCCCTAGAGCCTTCCAGCATTTCCTAAACCGCTCCATCGGAGCACGTTATCATTCTTGTTAGTTCTGAGTGAATTCCCTCGGTATGATAATTCTTCATCAGTTTGTTCCCGTTTCTTCTCTAGTCTGAGCCTAGCACACTATTCTAGCTATCCATGGGTGTGGCTCGAACACCTGATGACCAAACGGATTTACGGCACCATCGAATCTCAAACTTTAACTGCCAAAACTTTTATTTTTCATCCTAGTCCCTTTTCTTTAGAATTACTAAACTTCCTTTTTTTGGGCCGATTTCCAGGAACGCTTTCTCTGGGGTTTGTGTGCACTATTTCAAATATACGGACCTAAAAATTAAAATCATTCCATCTTTATTCCCTAAGCCTTCCAGCAGTTCCTAAACCGCTCCAGTCGAGCACGTATCATTCTTGTTAGTTCTGAGTGAATTCCTTCGGTATGATAATTCTTTCATCAGTTTGTTCCCCGTTTCTTCTTTAGTCTTGAGCCTAGCACACTATTCTAGCTATCCATGGGTGTGGCTCGTAACACTATGACCAAACTGATTACGGCACCATCGAATCTCAAACTTTAACTGCCAAAACTTTTATTTTTCATCCTGTAGTCCCTTTTAGAATTACTAAACGTCCTTTTTTGGGCGAGATTTCCAGTAGGCGCTTTCTCGGGGTTGTGTGGCACGTATTTCAAACCATACGGACCTAAAAATTAGAAATCATTCCATTTTATTGCCCCTAGAGCCTTCCACAGTTCCTAAACGCTCCAGTGGAGCACGTTTCATTCTTGTTAGTTCTGAGTGAATTCCTCGGTATGAAATTCTTTCATCAGTTTGTTCCCCGTTTCTTCTCTATCTGACCCAGCCACACTATTCTAGCTATCCATGGTGTGGCTCGTAACACCTATGCCAAAGATCTGCTGGCCCATCGATCTCAACTTTAACTGCAAAAACTTTTTTTTTCATCTGTAGTCCCTTTAGATTCTCTAAACGTCCTTTTTTGGGCCGAGATTCCAGGATGCTTTCTCGGGGTTGTGTGTGCATGATTTCAAACCTACTGGACCTAAAAATTAGAAATCATTCCATCTTTATTCCCCTAGAGCCTTCCAGCTCATTCCTAAACGCTCCAGTCGGAGCACGTTATCATCTTGTTGTGTTCTGAGTGACTTCCCCGGTATGATATTCTTTCATCAGTTTGTTCCCGTTCTTCCTAGTTCTGACCTAGCACACTATTCTAGCTATCCTGGGTGTGGCTCGTAACCACTGATAACCAAACGGATCTAGGCACCATCGATCTCAAACTTTAACTGCCAAAACTTTTGTTTTTTCATCCTTTAGTCCCTTTTAGAATTACTACACGTCCTTTTTGGGCCGAGAATTTCCAGGAAGCTTTCTCGGGGTTTGTGTGCAGTTTTCAAACTCATGGACCTAAAATTAGAAATCATTCCATCTTTATTCCCCTAGAGCCTCCAGCAGTTCCTAAACCGCTCCAGTCGGAGCACGTTTCATTCTGTTAGTTCTGGTGAATTCCCTCGGTATGATAATTCTTTCATCAGTTTGTTCCCTTTCTTCTAGTCTATCGGCCTAGACACTATTCTAGCTTCCATGGTGTGGCTCTAACACCTGATGACCAAAGGATTTACGGCACCATCGAATCTCAAACTTTAACTGCCAAAACTTTTTTTTTCATCGGTAGTCCCTTTTAGAATTACTAAACGTCCTTTTTTTGGGCGAGATTTCCAGGAACGCTTTCTCGGGTTTGTGTGCGTATTTCCAATCACGGACCTAAATTAGAAATCATTCCATCTTTATTCCCTAGAGCCTTCCAGCAGTTCCTAAACCGCTCCATCGGAGCCCGTTATCATTCTTGTTATGTTCTAGTGAATTCCCTCGGTATGATAATCTTTCATCAGTTTGTTTCCCCGTTTCTTCTCTAGTCGAGCCTAGCACACTATTCTACTATCCCATGGGTGTGGCTCGAACACCTATGACCAAACGGATTACGGCACATCGAATCTCAAACTTAACTGCAAAACTTTTATTTTTCATCCTGTAGTCCCTTTTAGAATTACTAAACGTCCTTTTTTGGGCCGAGATTTCCAGAACGCTTTCTCGGGTTTGTTGCAGTATTTTCAAACATACGGACCTAAAAATTAGAAATCATTCCATCTTTATTCCCTAGAGCCTTCCAGCAGTTCCTAAACCGCTCCAGTCGGAGCACGTTATCATTCTTGTTAGTTCTGAGTGAATTCCTCGGTATGATAATTCTTTCATCAGTTTGTTCCCCTTTCTTCTCTAGTCTGAGCCTAGCACCTATTCTAGCTATCCATGGTGTGGCTCGTAACACCTGATGACCAAACGGATCTACGGCACCATCGAATCTCAAACTTAACTGCCAAAACTTTTGTTTTTCATCCTGTAGTCCCTTTTAGAATTACTAACATCCTTTTTTGGGCCGAGATTTCCAGGAACGCTTTCTCGGGGTTTGTGTGCACGTATTTCAAATCATATCGGACCTAAAATTATAAATCATTCCATCTTTATTCCCCAGAGCCTTCCACAGTTCCCTAAACCGCTCCATTCGACCGTTATCATTCTTGTAGTTCTGAGTGAATTCCCTCTGTATGATAATTCTTTCATCAGTTTGTTCCCCGTTCTTCTCTAGTCTGAGCCTAGCACACTATTCTAGCTATCCATGGGTGTGGCTCTTACACTGTATGACCAACGGATGTACGGCACCATCGAATCTCAAACTTTAACTGCCAAAACTTTTATTTTCATCCTGTAGTCCCTTTTAGAATTACTAAACGTCCTTTTTTGGGCCGAGATTTCAGGACCGCTTTCCGGGGTTTGGTGTGCACGTATTTCAAACATACGGACCTAAAAATTAGAAATCATTCCATTTTATTCCCTAGAGCCTTCCAGCAGTTCCTAAACGCTCAGTCAGCTCGTTATCATTCTTGTTAGTTCTGAGTGAATTCCCTCGGTATGATAATTCTTTCATCAGTTTGTTCCCTGTTTCTTCTAGTCTGACCTAGCACACTACTCTAGCTATCCATGGGTGTGCTCTAACACCTGATGACCAAACGGATTCTACGGCACCATCGAATCTCAAACTTTAACTGCCAAACTTTTGTTTTTCATCCTGTAGTCCCTTTTAGAATTACTAACGTCCTTTTTTGGGCCGAGATTTCCAGGAACGCTTTCTCGGTTGTGTGCATTTTTTCAATCATAGGACCTAAAATTAGAAATCATTCCATCTTTATTCCCCTAGAGCCTTCCAGAGTTCCTAAAGCTCCAGTCAAGGCACGTATCATTCTTGTTAGTTCTGAGTGAATTCCCTCGGTATGATAATTCTTTCATCATTTGTTCCCCGTTTCTTCTCTATCTGATCCTAGCACACTATTCTGCTATCCATGGTGTGGCTCGACACCTGATGACCAAACGGATTTACGGCACCATCGAATCTCAAATTTAACTGCCAAAACTTTTTTTTTCATCCTTAGTCCTTTTAGAATTACTAAACGTCCTTTTTGGGCCGAGATTTCCAGGAACGCTTCTCCGGGTTTGTGTGCATGTATTTCAACATACGGACCTAAAAATTAGAAATCATTCCATCTTTATTATTCCCCTAGAGCCTTCAGGCAGTTCCTAAACGCTCCAGGTCGAGCACGTTATCATTCTGGTTATTTCGAGTGAATTCCCTCGGTATGATAATTCTTTCATCAGTTTGGTTCCCGTTTCTCTCTAGTCTGAGCCTAGCACACTATCTCAGCTATCCATGTGGTGTGGCTCGTAACCCTGATGACCAAACGGATCTACGCACCATCGAATCTCAAACTTAACTGCCAAACTTTTTTTTTTCATCTGTAGTCCCTTTTAGAATTAAAACGTCCTTTTTTGGGCCGAGATTTCCAGGAACGCTTTCTCGGGGTTTGTGTGCGTATTTCAAATCATCGAGACCTAAAAATTAGAAATCATTCCATCTTTATTCCCCTAGAGCCTTTCGCAGTTCCTAAACCGCTCCAGTCGGAGCACGTTATCATTCTTGTTAGTTCTGAGTGAATTCCCTCGTTATGATAATTCTTTCATCAGTTTGTTTCCCGTTTTCTTCTCTAGTTGAGCCTAGCCACTATTCTAGCTATCCATGGGGTGGGCTCGTAACACCTGATGACAAACGGATCTACGGCACCATCGAATCTCAAACTTTAACTGCCAAAACTTTTGTTTTTCATCCTGTAGTCCCTTTTTAGAATTACTAAACGTCCTTTTTTGGGCCGAATTTCAGGAACTTTCTCGGGGTTTTGTGCACGTATTTCAAATCAATACGGACCTAAAAATTAGAAATCTTCCATCTATTCCCCTAGAGCCTCCACAGTTCCTAACCCGCTCAGTCGGAGCACGTTATCATTCTTGTTAGTTTTGAGTGAATTCCCTCGGTATGTATATTCTTTCATCAGTTTGTTCCCCTTTTTTCTCTAGTTGAGCCTAGCACACTATTCTAGCTATCCATGGGTTGGCTCGTAACACCTGATGACCAAACGGATCTACGGCACCATCGAATCTCAAACTTTAACTGCCAAACTTTTGTTTTTCACTGTAGTCCCTTTTAGAATTACTAAACGTCTTTTTTGGGCCGAGATTTCAGGAACGCTTTCTCGGGGTTTGTGTGCACGTATTCAACATACGACCTAAAAATTAGAAATCATCCATCTTTATTCCCCTAGAGCTTCCAGCAGTTTCCTAAACCGCTCCAGTCGGAGCACGTTATCATTCTTGTTAGTTTGAGTGAATTCCCTCGTGTATGATAATTCTTTCATCAGTTTGTTCCCGTTTCTTCTCTATTGAGCCTAGCACACTATTCTAGCTATCCATGGGTGTGGCTCGTACACCTATGACCAACGGATCTACGGCACCATCGAATCTCAAACTTTAACTGCCAAAACTTTTGTTTTTCATCCTGTATCCCTTTTAGAATTACTAAACATCCTTTTTTGGCCGAGATTTCCAGGAACGCTTTCTCGGGTTTGTGTGCACGTATTTCAAACCATACGGACCTAAAAATTAGAAATCATCCACTTATTCCCCTAGAGCCTTCCAGCAGTTCCTAAACCGCTCCAGTCGGAGCACGTTATCTTCTTGTTAGTTCTGATTGAATTCCCTCGTATGATAATTCTTTCATCAGTTTGTTCCCGTTTCTTCTCTAGTATGAGCCTAGCACACTATTCTAGCTATCCATGGGTGTGG
>CM022302.1:5674123-5715265 GCA_011799875.1 Thinopyrum elongatum | reverse complement strand
GGACCTAAAATTAGAAATCATTCCATCTTTATTCCCCTAGAGCCTCAGCAGTTCCTAAACCGCTCCAGTCGGAGCACATGATACATTCTGTTAGTTTCTGAGTGAATTCCCTCGGTTTGATAATTCTTTCATCAGTTTGTTCCCCGTTTCTTCTCTAGTCTGAGCCTAGCACTATTCTAGCTATCCATGGGTGTGGCTCGTACACCTGATGACCAAACGGATCTACGGCACCATCGAATCTCAAACTTTAACTGCCAAAACTTTTGTTTTTCATCTGTAGTCCTTTTAGAATTACTAAACGTCCTTTTTTGGGCCGAGATTTCAGGAACTTTCTTCGGGGTTTGTGTGCACGTATTTCAAATCATACGGACCTAAAAATTAGAAATCATTCCATCTTTTTTCCCCTAGAGCCTTCCAGCAGTTCCTAAACCGCTCTCAGTCGGAGCACGTTATCATTCTTGTTAGTTTGAGTGAATTCCTCGGTATGATAATTCTTCATAGTTTGTTCCCCGTTTCTTCTCTAGTCTGAGCCTAGCACACTATTCTAGCTATCCATGGGTGGCTTTAACACCTGATGACCAAACGGATTTACGGCACCATCGAATCTCAAACTTAACTGCCAAAACTTTTTTTTTATCCTGTAGTCCCTTTTAGAATTAACTAAACGTCCTTTTTTGGGCCGAGATTTCCGAGAACGCTTTCTCGGGGTTTTGTGGGCAGTATTTCAAACATAACGGACCTAAAAATTGAAATCATTCCATCTTTATTCCCCTAGAGCCTTCGACAGTTCCTAAACCGCTCCAGTCGGAGCACGTTATCATTCTTGTTAGTTCTGAGTGAATTCCCTCGTATGATAATTCTTTCATCAGTTTGTTCCCCGTTTCTCTCCAGTTGAGCCTAGCACACTATTCTAGCTATCCATGGGTGTGGCTCGTAACACCTGATGACCAACGGATCTACGGCACCATCGAATCTCAAACTTTAACTACCAAAACTTTTGTTTTTCATCCTGTATCCCTTTAGAATTAAAACAAGTCCTTTTTTGGGCCGGAATTTCCAGGAACGCTTTCTCCGGGTTTGTGTGCACGTATTTCAAACATAGGACCTAAAAATTAGAAATCATTCCATCTATTCCCCTAGAGCCTTCCAGCAGTTCCTAACCGCTCCAGTCGGGCAACGTTATCATTTTGTTAGTTCTGAGTGAATTCCCGGTATGATAATTCTTTCATCAGTTTGTTCCCTGTTTCTTCTCTAGTCTGAGCCTAGCACACTATTCTAGTCCCATGGGGTGGCTCGTAACACCTGATGACCAAACGGATTTACGGCACCATCGAATCTCAAACTTTAACTGCAAAACTTTTATTTTTCATCCTGTAGTCCCTTTTAGAATTACTAAACGTCCTTTTTTGGGCCAGATTTCGAGGAACGCTTTCTCGGGTTTGTGTGCAGTATTTCAAACATTACGGACCTAAAAATTAGAAATCATTCCATCTTTATTCCCTAGAGCTCCAGCAGTTCCTAAACCGCTCCAAGTCGGAGCACGTTATCATTCTTGTTAGTTCTGAGTGAATTCCCTCGGATGATAATTCTTTCATCAGTTTGTTCCCGTTTCTTCTCTAGTCTGATCCTAGCACACTATTCTAGCTACCATGGGTGTGGCTCGTAACACCTGATGACCAAACGGATTACGCACCATCAATCTCAAACTTTAACTGCCAAAACTTTTTTTTTCATCCTGTAGTCCCTTTTAGAATTACTAAACGTCCTTTTTTGGGCCGAGATTTCAGGAACGCTTTCTCGGGTTGTGTGTACGTATTTCAAACCAATACGGACCTAAAATTAGAAATCATTCCATCTTTATTCCCCTAGAGCCTTCCAGCAGTTCCTAAACCGCTCCAGTCGAGCACGTTATCATTCTTGTTAGTTCTGAGTGAATTCCTCGGTATGATAATTCTTTCATCCAGTTTTTTCCCCGTTTCTTCTTAGTCTGAGCCTAGCACACTATTCTAGCTATCCATGGGTGGGCTCTGTAACACCTGATGACCAAACGGATCTACGGCACCATCGAATCTCAAACTTTAACTGCCAAAACTTTTGTTTTTCATCCTGTAGTCCCTTTTAGAATTACTAAACGTCCTTTTTTGGGCGAGATTTCCAGGAACGCTTCTCGGGTTGTGTGCATGTATTTAAAATCATACGGACCTAAAATTAGAAATCATTCCATCTTTATTCCCCTAGAGCCTTCCAGCAGTTCCTAAACGCTCCAGTCGGCGCACGTTATCATTCTTGTTAGTTTGAGTGAATTCCCTCGGTATGATAATTCTTTCATCAGTTTGTTCCCGTTTCTTCTCTAGTCTGTCCTAGCACACTATTCTAGCTATCCATGGGTGTGGTCATCGACACTATGACCAAACGGATGTTACGGAACCATCGAATCTCAAACTTTAACTGCCAAAACTTTTTTTTTCATCTTAGTCCCTTTTAGAATTACTAAACGTCCTTTTTTGGGCCGAGATTTCCAGGAACGCTTTCTCGGGTTTGGTTTTTGTGCATGTATTTCAACCATCGACCTAAAAATTAGAAATCATTCCATTTATTCCCCTAGAGCCTTCCAGCAGTTCCTAAACCGCTCCAGTCGGAGCACGTTATCATTCTGTTAGTTCTGAGTGAATTCCTCGGTATGATAATCTTTCATCAGTTTGTTCCCCGTTTCTTCTAGTCTGAGCCTAGCACACATTCTAGCTATCCATGGTGTGGGCGCGTAACACCTGATGACCAAACGGATTCGACCATCAATCTCAAACTTACTGCCAAAACTTTTTTTTTATCCTTTGTTCCGTTCTTTTAGATTACTAAACGTCCTTTTTTGGGCCAGATTTCCAGGAACGCTTTCTCGGGGTTTGTGTACGTATTTCAACATACGGACCTACAAATTAGAAATATTCCATCTTTATTCCCCTAGAGCCTTCCAGCATTCCTAAACCGCTCCAGTCGGAGCACGTATCATTCTTGTTAGTTCTGAGTGAATTCTCGGTATGATAATTCTTTCATCAGTTTGTTCCCGTTTCTTCTCTAGTCTGAGCCTAGCACACCATTCTAGCTATCATGGTGTGGCTCATACACCTGATGACCAACGGATCTACGGGCACCATCGAATCTCAAATTTAACTGCCAAAACTTTTGTTTTTCATCCTGTAGGTCCCTTTTAGAATTACTAAACGCTCCTTTTTGGGCCGAGGATTTCAGGAATGCTTTCCGGGGTTTGTGTGCAGTATTTCAAATCAACGAGACCTAAAAATTAGAAATCATTCCATCTTTATCCCCTAGAGCCCTGCAGCAGTTCCTAAACCGCATCCAGTCGGAGCAACGTTATCATTCTTGTAGTTGAGTGAATTCCCTCGGTTATGATAATTCTTTCATCAGTTTGTTCCCGTTTTCTTTCCAGTCTGAGCCTAGCACACTATTCTAGCTATCCATGGGTGTGGCTCGTAACACCTGATGACCAAACGGTATCTACGGCACCATCGAATCTCAAATTTAACTGCCAAAACTTTTTTTTTCATCCTGTAGTCCCCTTTTAGAATTACTAAACTCCTTTTTTGGGCGAGATTTCCAGGAACGCTTTCTGGGGTTTGTGTGCACGTATTTCAAATATACGGACCTAAAAATTAGAAATCATCATCTTTATTCCCTAGAGCCTTCCAGCAGTTCCTAAACCGCTCCAGTCGGAGCACGTTATCATTCTTGTTAGTTCTGAGTGAATTCCCTCGGTATGATATTCTTTCATCATTTGTTCCGCGTTTTTCTCTAGTCTAGCCTAGCACACTATTCTAGCTATCCATGGGTGTGGCTCCTAACACTTATGACCAACGGATTACGGCACCATCGAATCTCAAACTTTAACTGCCAAAACTTTGTTTTCATCCTTTAGTCCCTTTAGAATTACTAAACGTCCTTTTTTGGGCCGAGATTTCCAGGAACGCTTTTCTGGGGTTTTTGTGCACGTATTTCAAACCATACGACCTAAAATTGAATCATTCCATCTTTATTCCCCTAGAGCCTTCCAGCAGTTCCTAAACCGCTCCAGTCGGAGCACGTTATATTCTTGTAGTTCTGAGTGAATTCCCTCGGTATGATAATTCTTTCATCAGTTTTGTTCCCCGTTTCTTCTCTAGTCTGAGCCTAGCACACTATTCTAGCTATCCATGGGTGTGGCTCGTAACACCTGATGACCAACGGATCTACGGCACCATCGAATCTCAAACTTTAACTGCCAAAACTTTTTTTTTCATCCTGTATCCCTTTTAGAATTACTAACACGTCCTTTTTTGGGCCGAGATTTCCAGGAACCTTTCTCGGGGTTGGTGGACAGTATTTCAAACATACGGACCTTAAAATTAGAAATCATTCCATCTTTATTCCCCTAGAGCCTTCCAGCAGTTCCTAAACCGCCAGTCGGAGCACGTTATCATTCTTGTTAGTTCTTGAGTGAATTCTTGGTATGATAATTCTTTCATCAGTTTGTTCCTGTTTTCTTTAGTCTGAGTCCTAGACACATTCTAGCTATCCATGGTGTGGCTCGTAACACCTGATGACCAAACGGACTACGGCACCATCGAATCTCAATTTAACTGCCAAAACTTTTGTTTTTCATCCTGTAGTCCCTTTTAGAATTACTAAACGTCCTTTTTTGGCCGAGATTTCCAGGAATGCTTTCTCGGGGTTTGTGTGCACGTATTTCAAACCATACTGACCTAAAATTAGAAATCATTCCATCTTTATCCCCTAGAGCCTTCACCAGTTCCTAAAAGCTCCAGTCGAGCAGTTATCATTCTTGTTAGTTCTGAGTGATCCCTCGGTTGATAATTCTTTCATTCCCATTCTATTATCTTCCGTTCTATCCTCGTGTCTTCTCTGTGAGCCTACACTATCTAGCTATCCATGGGTGTGGCTGTAAACACTTATGACCAACGGATTTAGGCACCATCGAATCTCAAACTTAACTGCCAAAACTTTTTTTTCATCCTGTAGTCCCTTTTGAGAATAAACGTCCTTTTTGGGCGAGATTTCCAGGAACAGCTTTCTAGGTGGTTTGTGTGCATATTTCAAACCATACGGACCTAAAAATTAGAAATCATTCCATCTTTATTCCCCTAGAGCCTTCCAGCAGTTCCTAAACCGCTCCAGCGGAGCTCTATATCATTTTGTTAGTTCTGAGTGAATCCTCGTATGATATTCTTTCATCAGTTTGTTCCTGTTCTTCTCTAGTCTGAGCTAGCACACTATTCTAGCTATCCATGGTGTGGCTCGTAACCTGATGACCAAACGGATCTACGGCACCATCGAATCTCAAACTTTAACTGCCAAAAACTTTTGTTTTTCATCCTGTAGTCCCTTTTAGAATTCACTAACGTCCTTTTTGGGCCGAGATTTCCAGGAACGCTTTCTCGGGGTTTGTGTGCAGTATTTCAAACATACGGACCTAAAATTAGAAATCATTCCATCTTTATTCCCCTAGAGCTCCAGCAGTTCCTAAACCGCTCCAGTCGAGCACGTTATCATTCTTGTTAGTTCTGAGTGAATTCCCTCGGTATTGATTAATTCTTTCATCAGTTTGTTCCCCTTTCTTCTCTAGTCATGGCTGCACCACTATTCTAGCTACTCATGGGTGTGGCTCTAACACCTGATGACCAAACGGATCTAGGCACCATCGAATCTCAAACTTTAACTGCCAAAACTTTTGTTTTTCATCTGTAGTCCTTTTAGAATTACTAAACGTCCTTTTTGGGCCGAGATTTCCAGGAACGCTTTCTCGGGGTTTGTGTGCACGTATTTCAAATCATACGGACCTAAAAAATTAGAAATCATTTCCATTTATTCCCTAGAGCCTTCCAGCAGTTCCTAAACCGCTCCAGTCGGAGCACGTTATCATTCTTGTTAGTTTCTGAGTGAGATTCCCTCGTGTATGATAATTCTTTCATCAGTTGTTCCCCGTTTCTTCTCTAGTCTGAGCCTAGCACACTTTCTAGCTATCCATGTGTGGCTCGTAACACCTGATGACCAAACGGATTACGGCACCATGAATCTCAAACTTTAACGCCAAAACTTTTATTTTTCATCCTGTAGTCCCTTTTAGAATTACTAACGTCCTTTTTTGGGCCGAGATTTCCAGAAGCTTTCTCGGTTGTTTGTAGTATTTCAAACCATAAGGACTACAAATTAGAAATCATTCCATCTTTATTCCCCTAGAGCCTTCCAGCAGTTCCTAAACCCTCCCAGTCGGAGCACGTTATCATTCTTGTTAGTTCTGAGTGAATTCTGGTTGATAATTCTTTTTCATCATTTGTTCCCGTTTCTTCTCTAGTCTGATCCTAGACACATTCTAGCTACCTGGTGTGGCTCGTAACACCTGATGACCAAAGGATCTACAGGCACCATCGAATCTCAAACTTTAACTGCCAAAACTTTTGTTTTTCATCCTGTAGTCCCTTTTGAATTACTAAACTTCCTTTTTTGGGCCGAGATTTCCAGGAATGCTTTCTCGGGGTTTTGTGCACGTATTTCAAATCATAACAACCTAAAATTAGAAATCATTCCATCTTTATCCCCTAGAGCCTTCCAGTTCCTAACCGCTCCATCGGAGCATGTTATCATTCTGTTAGTTCTGAGTGAATTCCCTCGGTTATGATAATTCTTTCATCAGTTTGTTCCCGTTTCTTCTCTAGTCTGAGCCTAGCACACTATCTAGCTATCCATGGGTGTGGCTCGTAACCCCATGACCAACGGATTTACGGCACCATCGAATCTCAAACTTTAACTGCCAAAACTTTTATTTTTCACCTGTAGTCCCTTTTAGAATTACTAAACGTCCTTTTTTGGGCGAGATTTCCAGGAACGCTTTCTCGGGGTTTGTGTGCACGTATTTCAAACCATACGGACCTAAAAATTAGAAATCATTCCATCTTTATTCCCTAGAGCCTTCGCAGTTCTAAACCGCTCCAGTCGGAGCACGTTATCATTCTTGTTAGTTCTGAGTGAATTCCCTCGGTAGATAATTCTTTCATCAGTTTGTTCCCCTGTTTCTTTCTCTAGTCTGAGCCTAGCACACTATTCTAGCTATCCGGGTGTGGTCTAACACCTGATGACCAAACGGATCACGGCACATCGAATCTCAAAACTTTAACTTGCCAAAACTTTTGTTTTTCATCCTGTAGTCCCTTTTAGAATTACTAAACGTCCTTTTTGGGCCGAGATTTCCAGGAACGCTTTTCGGGTTTGTGTGCACTATTTCAATCATACGGACCTAAAAATTAGAAATCATTCATCTTTATTCCCCTAGAGCCTTCCAGCAGTTCCTAAACGCTCCAGTCGGAGCACGTTATCATTCTTGTTAGTTCTGAGTGAATTCCCTCGGTATGATAATTCTTTCATAGTTTGTTCCCCGTTTCTTCTCTAGTCTGAGCCTAAGCACACTATTCTAGTATCCATGGTGGTGGCTCTAACACCTGATGACCAAACGGATTGTACGGCACCATCGAATCTCAAACTTTAACTGCCAAAACTTTTATTTTCACCTGTAGTCCCTTTTAGAATTACTAAACGTCTTTTTTGGGCCGAGATTTCCAGGAACGCTTTCTCGGGGTTTGTGTTGCACGTATTTCAAACCAACGGACCTAAAAATTAGAAATCATTCCATCTTTATTCCCCTAAGCCTTCCAGCAGTTCTAAACCGCTCCATCGGAGCACTTATCATTCTGTTGTTATGAGTGAATTCCCTCGGTATGATAATTCTTTCATCAGTTTGTTCCGTTTCTTCTCTAGTCTGAGCCTAGCACACTATTCTAGCTATCCATGGTGTGGCTCTAACACCTGATGACCAAACGATCTACGGCACCATCGAATCTCAAACTTTAACTACCAAAACTTTTGTTTTTCATATGTAGTCCTTTTAGAATTATAAACGTCCTTTTTTGGGCCAGATTTCCAGGAACGCTTTCTGGGGTTTGTGTGCACGTATTTCAAATCATATGGACCTAAAAATTAGAAATCATTCCATCTTATTCCCCTAGAGCTTCCAGCAGTAGTTACCTAAACCGCTCCAGTCGGAGCACGTTATCATTCTTGTTAGTTCTGAGTGAATTCCCTCGGTATGATAATTCTTTCATCAGTTTGTTCCCCGTTTCTTCTCTAGTCTGAGCCTAGCACACTATTCTAGCTATCCATGGGTGTGGCTCATAACACCTGATGACCAAAGGATCTACGGCACCATCGAATCTCAAACTTTAACTGCCAAAACTTTTTTTTTCATCCTGTAGTCTTTTAGAATTACTAAACGTCCTTTTTTGGGCCGAGATTTCCGGAACGCTTTCTCGGGGTTTTGTGCACGTATTCAAATAATACGGACCTAAAAATTGAAATCATTCCATCTTTATTCCCCTAGAGCCTTCCAGCAGTTCCTAAACTGCTCCAGTCGGAGCACGTTATCATTTCTTGTTAGTTCTGAGTGAATTCCCTCGGTATGATATTCTTTTCAGTTTGTTCCTTTTCTTCTCTAGTCTGAGCCTAGCACATATTCTAGCTATCCATGGGTGTGGCTCGTAACACCTATGACCAAACGGATGTACGGCACCATCGAATCTCAAACTTAACTGCCAAAACTTTGTTTTTCAGCCTGTAGTCCCTTTTAGAATTACTAAACGTCCTTTTTTGGGCCGAGATTTCCAGGAACGGACTTTCTCGGGGTTTGTGTGCACGTATTTCAAACATACGGACCTAAAAATTAGAAATCATTCCATCTTTATCCCTAGAGCCTTCCAGCAGTTCCTAAACCGCTCCAGTCGGAGCACGTTATCATTCTTGTTAGTTCTGAGTGAATTCCCTCGGTATGATAATTCTTTCATCAGTTTGTCCCCGTTTCTTCTCTAGTCTGAGCTAGCACACTATTCTAGCTATCCATGGGTGTGGCTCGTAACACCTGATGACCAAACGGATTTACGGCACCATCGAATCTCAAACTTTAACTGCCAAAACTTTTTTTTCATCCTGTAGTCCCTTTTAGAATTACTAAACGTCCTTTTTTGGGCCGAGATTTCCAGGAACGCTTTCTCGGGGTTTGTGTGCACGTATTTCAAACATAAAACCTAAAAATTAGAAATCATTCCACTTTATTCCCAAGGCCTTCCAGCAGTTCCTAACCGCTCCAGTCGGAGCAACGTATCATTCTGTTAGTTCTGAGTGAATTCCTCGCGTTATAGAATTCTTTCATCAGTTTATTCCCGTTTCTTCTCTAGTTGAGCCTAGCACCCTATCTAGCTATCCATGGGTGTGGCTCGTAACACTGATGACCAAAGGATTACGGCACCATCGAATCTCAAACTTTAACTGCCAAAACTTTTATTTTTCATCCTGTAGTCCCCTTTTAGAATTACTAAACGTCCTTTTTTGGGCCGAGATTTCCAGGAATCTTTCTCGGGGTTTGTGTGCACGTATTTCAAACCATACGGACTAAAAATTAGAAATCTTCCATCTTTATTCCCCTAGAGCCTTCCAGCAGTTCCTAAACCGCTCCAGTCGAGCACATTATCATCTGTTAGTTCTGAGTGAATTCCCTCGGTATGATAATTCTTTCATCAGTTGTTCCCCGTTTCTTCTCTAGTCTGAGCCTAGCACACTATTCTAGCTATCCAGGGTGTGGGCTCGTAACACTGATGACCAAACGGATCTACGGCACCATCGAATCTCAAACTTTAACTGCCAAAACTTTTGTTTTTCATCCTGTAGTCCCTTTTAGAATTAACTAAACGTCCTTTTTTGGGCCGAGATTTCCAGGAACGCTTTCTCGGGGTTGTGTGCACATATTTCAAACATACGGACCTAAAAATTAGAAATCATTCCATCTTTATTCCCCTAGAGCCTTCCAGCAGTTCCTAAACCCTCCAGTCGGAGCACGTTATCATTCTTGTTAGTTTCTGATGTGAATTCCTCGGTATGATAATTCTTTCATAGTTTGTTCCCCGTTTCTTCTCTAGTCTGAGCCTAGCACACTATTCTAGCTATCCATGGTGTGGCTCTAACACCTGATGACACAACGGATTTACGGCACCATCGAATCTCAAACTTTAACTGCCAAAACTTTATTTTTCATCCTGTAGCCCTTTTAGAATTACTAAAACGTCCCGTTTTTTTGGCCGAGATTTCCAGGAACGCTTTCTCGGGGTTTGTGTGCACGTATTTCAAACCAAACGACCTAAAAATTAGAAATCATTCCATCTTTATCCCCTAAGCCTTCGCAGCAGTCCTAAACCGCTCCAGGAGCACATTATCATTCTTGTTAGTTCTGAGTGAATTCCCTCGGTTATGATAATTCTTTCATCAGTTTGTTCCCCGTTTTCTTCTAGTCTGAGCTAGCACACTATTCTAGCTATCCATGGGTGTGGCTCGTAACACTGATGACCAACGGATCTTACGGCACCCATCGAATCTCAAACTTTTACTCCAAACTTTTATTTTTCATCCTGTATCCCTTTTAGAATAACTAAACGTCCTTTTTTTGGGCCGATATTTCCAGGAACGCTTCTCGGGTTTGTGTGCACGTATTTCAAACATATGGACTAAAAATTAGAAATCATTCATCTGTATTCCTAGAGCTTCCCAGGCAGTTCAAAAAACCGCTCCAGTGAGCACGTGATCATTCTTGTTGTTCTGAGTGAATTCCCTCGGTATGATAATTCTTTCATCAGTTTGTTCCCCGTTTCTTCTCTATCTGAGCCTAGCACACTATTCTAGTATCCATGGGAGTGGCTCTAACACCTGATGACCAAACGGATTACGGCCCATCGAATCTCAAAACTTTAACTCCAAAACTTTTATTTTTCATCCTGTAGACTTTTAGAATTACTAAACGTCCTTTTGGGCCGAGATTTCCAGGAGAGGAACGTCTTTCTCGGGTTTTGTGCAAGTATTTTCAAATCATACGGACCTAAAGTATGGTTTGAAATACGTGCACACAAACCCGAGAGAGCTTCCTGGAAATCCGGCCCAAAAAAGGACTTTAGTAATTCTAAAAGGACTACAGGATGGAAAAATAAAGTTTTGGCAGTTAAAGTTTGAGATTCGATGGTGCCGTAAATCCGTGGTCATAGGTGTTTACGAGCCACACCCATGGATATCTAGAATAGGTGCTAGGCTTAAACTAGAGAAGAACGGGGAAAAACTGATGAAAATACTATCATACCGAGGGAATTCACTCAGAACTAACAAGAATGATAAGTGCTCCACGGAGCGGTTTTAGGAACTGTTGGAAGGCTCTAGGGTATAAATGAAATGATTTCTAATTTTTAGGTCGTATGTTTGAATACGTGCACACAAACCCCGGAAGCATTCCTGGAAATCTCGGCCCAAAAAAGGTCGTTTAGTAATTCTAAAAGGGACTATAGGATGAAAAAAAAAAAGTTTTGAAAGTTAAACTTGGAGATTCGATGGTGCCGTAGATCCGTTTGGTTATCAGTGTACGAGCCACACCAATGGATAGCTAGAATAGTGTTGCTAGGATCAGACTAGAGAAGAACAGGGAACAAACTGATGAAAGAATTATCATACCAATTGCTTCACTCAGAACTAACAAGAAGGATAAGTGCTCCGACTGGGGCGGTTTAGGAACTGCTGGAAGGCTCTAGGGGAATAAGAAGGATGATTTCTAATTTTTAGTCCGTATGGTTTCAAATACGTACACACAACCCGAGAAAGCGTTCCTGGAAATCTCGGCCAAAAGGACGTTTAGTAATTCTAAAAGGACTACAGGATGAAAAATAAAATTTTTTGGCAGTTAAAGTTTGAGATTCGATGGTGCCGTAAATATGTTTGGTCATCAGGTGTTATGAGCCACACCCATGGATAGCTAGAATAGTGTGGCTAGGCTAAGACTAGAGAAGAAACGGGGAACAACTGATGAAGAATTATCATACCGAGGGAATTCACTCAGAACTAACAAGAATGATAACGTGCTCCGACTGGAGCGGTTTAGGAACTGCTGGAAGGCTCTAGGGGATAAAGATGGAATGATTTCTAATTTTAGTTCCGTTATGGTTTGAAATATGTCACAAAAACCCGAGAAAGCGTTCGTAAATCTCGGCCCAAAAAGGAACGTTTAGTAATTCTAAAAGGGACTACAGATGAAAAATAAAAGTTTTGGCAGTTAAGTTTGAGATTCGATGGTGTCGTACATCCGTTTGGTCATAAGGTGTTATGAGCCACACCCATGGATAGCTAGAATAGTGTGCTAGGCTCAGACTAGAGAAGAAACGGGGACAAACTGATGAAAGAATTATCATACCAATGGAATTCACTCAGAACTAACAAGAATGATAACGTGCTCCGACTGGAGCGTTTTAGGAACTGCGGGAAGGCTCTAGGGGAATAAAGATGGAATGATTTCTAATTTTTAGGTCCGTATGATTTGAAATACGTGCACACAACCCCAAGAAACGTTCCTGGAATCTCGGCCCAAAAAAGGACGTTTAGTAATTCTAAAAGGGACAACAGTGATGAAAACAAAAGTTTTGGCATTTAAAGTTGAGAGATTCGATGGTGCCGTATCCGTTTGGTCATCAGGTGTTATGAGCCACACCCATGGATAGCTAAATAGTGTGCTAGGCTCAGACTAGAGAAGAAACGGAACAAACTGATGAAAGAATTATCATACCGAGGGAATTCACTCAGACCTAACAGAATGATAACGGCTCCGACTGGAGCGGTTTAGGAACTGCTAGAAGGCTCTAGGGGAATAAGATGGAATGATTTCTAATTTTTAGGTCTGTATGGTTTGAAATACGTGCACAACAACCCGGAGAAAGCGTTCCGGAAATCTCGGCCCAAAAAAGGACTTTTTAGTAATTCTAAAAGGGACTACAGGATGAAAAATAAAAGTTTTAGCAGTTAAAGTTTGAGATTCGATGGTGCCGTAGATCCGTTTGGTCATCAGGTGTTACGAGCCACACCCATGGATAGCTGGAATAGTGTGCTAGCCTCGACTAGAGAAGAAACGGGGAACAAACTGATGAAAGAATTATCATACCGAGGGAATTCACTCAGAACTAACAAGAATGATAACGTGCTCCGACTTGGAGCGGTTTGAACTGCTGGAAGGCTCTAGGGGAATAAGATGAAATGATTTCTAATTTTTAGGTCCGTATGGTTTGAAATACATGCAACACAAACCTCGAGAAAGCGTTCCTGGAAATCTCGGCCCAAAAAAAGACGTTTAGTTTCTAAAAGGGACTACAGGATGAAAAATAAAAGTTTGGCAGTTAAGTTGTGAGATTCGATGGTGCCGTAATCCGTTTGGTCATCAGGTGTTACGAGCCACACCCATGGATAGCTAGAATAGTGTGCTAGATCATACTAGAGAAAACGGGGAACAAACTGATGAAAGAATTATCATACCGAGGGAATTCACTCAGAACTAACAAGAATGATAAGTGCTCTCCGACTGAGCGTTTAGGAACTGCAGCGAAGGCTCTAGGGGAATAAAGATGGAATGATTTCTAATTTTTAGGGTCCGTAGGTTTGAAATACTGCACACAAACCCCGAGAAAGCTTCTAGAAATCTCGGCCCAAAAAAGGATATTTAGTAATTCTAAAAGGGACTACAGGATGAAAATAAAAGTTTTGGCAGTTAAAGTTTAGATTCGATGGTGCCGTAAATCCGTTTGGTCATCAGTGTTACGAGCCCACACCCATGGATAGCTAGAATAGGGTGCTAGGCTAGAACTAGAGAAGAAACGGGGAAAACTGATGAAAGAATTATCATACCGAGGAATTCACTCAACTAACAAGAATGATAACTTGCTCCGACTGGAGCGGTTTAGGAACTGCTGAAGGCTCTAGGGGATAAAGATGGAATGATTTCTAATTTTTAGGTCCGTTGATTTGAAATACGTGCACACAAACCCCGAGAAGCGTTCCTGGAAATCTCGGCCCAAAAAAGGACGTTTAGTAATTCTAAAAGGGACTACAGATGAAAAACAAAAGTTTTGGCAGTTAAGTTTGAGATTCGATGGTGCCGTAGATCCGTTGGTCATCAGGTGTTAGAGCCACACCCATGGATAGCTAGAATAGTGTGCTGGCTCAGACTAGAGAAGAAACGGGAAAAAATGATGAAAGAATTATCATACCGAGGGAATTCACTCAGAACTAACAAGAATGATAACGTGCTCCGACTGGAGCGGTTTGGAACTGCTGGAAGGCCTAGGGGAATAAAGATGGAATGATTTCTAATTTTTAGGTCCGTATGATTTGAAATACATGCACACAAACCCGAGAAAGCTTTCTTCTGAAAATCTCGGCCCAAAAAAGGACGTTTAGTAATTCTAAAGGGACTACAATGAAAAATAAAAGTTTTGGCAGTTAAAGTTTGAGATTCGATGGTGCCGTGATCCGTTGGTCTCAGGTGTTACGAGCCACACCATGGATAGCTAGAATAGTGTGCTAGGCTCAGACTAGAGAAAAACGGGGACAAACTGATGAAAGAATTATCATACCGAGGAATTCACTCAAACTAACAAGATATAACGTGCTCCGACTGGAGCGGTTTAGGAACTGCTGAAGGCTCTAGGGGAATAAAGATGAATGTTTCTAATTTTAGGTCCTATGTTTGAAATACTGCACACAAACCCCGAGAAAGCGTTCCTGAAATCTCGGCCCAAAAAAGGACGTTTAGTAATTCTAAAAGGGACTAAGGATGAAAAACAAAGTTTTGCAGTTAAGGTTTGAGATTCGATGGTGCCGTAGATCCTTTGGTCATCAGGTGTTACGAGCCACACCCATGGATCGCTAGAATAGTGTGCTAGGATCAGACTAGAGAAAAACGGGGAACAAACTGATGAAAAGAATTATCAAACCGAGGAATTCACTCAGAACTAACGAGAATGATAACGTGCTCCCCTGGCGGTTTTAGGAACTGCTGTAAGGTCTAGGGGAATAAAGATGGAATGATTTCTAATTTTTAGGTCTCGTATGGTTGAAATACGTGCACAAAAACCCCGAGAAAGCGTCCTGGAAATCTCGGCCCAAAAAGGACGTTTAGTATTCTAAAAGGGATACTACGAGGATGAAAAACAAAAGTTTTGTAGTTAAAGTTTGAGATTCGATGGTGCCGTAATCCGTTTGGTCATCAGGTGTTACGAGCCACACCCATGGATAGCTAGAATAGTGTGCTAGGCTCAGACAGAGAAGAAACGGGAACAAACTGATGAAAGAATTTATCATACCGAGGGAATTCACTCAGAACTAACAAGAATGATAGTGTGCTCCGACTGGAGCGGTTTAGGAACTGCTGAAGGCTCTAGGGGAATAAAGATGGAATGATTTCTAATTTTTAGGTCGTATGGTTTGAAATACGTGCACACAAACCCCGAGAAAGCTTCCTGGAAATCTCGGCCCAAAAAGGACGTTTAGTAATTCTAAAAGGACTACAGGATGAAAAATAAAGTTTTGGCAGTTGAAGTTTGAGATTGGATGGTGCCGTAAATCGTTTGGTCTCAGGTGTTATGAAGCCACCCATGGATGCTAGATAAGTGTGCTAGGCTCAGACTAGAGAGAAACGGGGAACAAACAATGAAAAGAATTCATACCCGAGGTAATTCACTCAAACTAACAAGAATGATAACGTGCTCCGACTGAGCGGTTTTGGAACTGCTGGAAGGCTCTAGGGGAATAAAGATGGAATGATTTCTATTTTAGGTCCGTATGATTTAAAAATACGTGCACACAACCCCGAGAAAGCGTTCCTAGAAATCTCGGCCCAAAAAGGACGTTTTTAATTCTAAAAGGGACTACAGATGAAACAAAAGTTTTGGAGTTAAAGTTTGAGATTCGATGGTGCCGTAGATCCGTTTGGTCATCAGGTGTTACGAGCCACACCCTGGATGCTAGAATAGTGTGCTAGGCTCAGACTAGAGAAGAAACGGGGAACAAACGATGAAAGAATTATCATACCGGAGGGAATTCACTCAAACTAACAGAACGATAATGTGCTCCGACTGGAGCGGTTAGGAACTGCTGAAGGCTCTAGGAATAAGATGGAATGATTTCTAATTTTTAGGTCCGTATGGTTTGAAATACGTGCACACAAACCCCGAGAGAGCTTCCGGAAATCTCGGCCCAAAAAGGACATTTAGTAATTCTAAAACGGACACAGGATGAAAAATAAAAGTTTTTGGCAGTTTAAGAGTTTGAGATTCGATGGTGCCGTAAATCCGATTGGTCATCAGGTGTTACGAGCCACACCCATGGATACTAGAATAGGGTGCTAGGCTAAACTAGAGAAGAAAGGAAAAACTGATGAAAGAATATCATACCGAGGGAATTCACTCAGAACTAACAAGAATGATAAGTGCTCCGACTGGACCGTTTAGGAACTGTGGAAGGCTCTAGGGGAATAAAGATGGAATGATTTCTAATTTTTAGGTTCGTATGATTTGAATACGTGCACACAAAACCCCGAGAAAGCTTCCTGGAAAATCTCGGCCAAAAAAGGTCGTTTAGTTAATTCTTAAAAGGGACTAAGGATGAAAAACAAAAGTTTTGAAAGTTAAATTTGAGATTCGATGGTGCCGTAGATCCGTTTGGTTATCAGGTTTTACGAGCCACACCAATGATAGCTAGAATAGTGTGCAGGATCAGACTAGAGAAAAACAGGGACAACTGATGAAAGAATTATCATACCAATGAATTCACTCAGAACTAACAAGAATGATAACGTGCTCCGACTGGGCGGTTTAGGAACTGCTGGAAGGCTCTAGGGAATAAAGATGGAATGATTTCTAATTTTGGTCCGTATGGTTTAAATACGTACACACAAACCCCGAGAAAGCGTTCCTGGAAATCTCACCCAAAAAAGGACGTTTAGTAATTCTAAAAGGGACTCAGGATGAAAAATAAAAGTTTTTGGCAGTTAAAGTTTGAGATTCGATGGTGCCGTAAATCTGTTTGGTCATCAGGTTGTTATGAGCCCACACCCATGGATAGCTAGAATAGTGTGCTAGGCTCAGACTAGAAAGAACGGGAACAAACTGATGAAAGAATTATCATACCGAGGGAATTCACTCAGAACTAACAAGAATGATAAACGTGCTCCGACTGGAGCGGTTTAGGAACTGCTGGAAGGCTCTAGGGGAATAAAGTGGAATGATTTCTAATTTTTAGGTCCGTATGTTTTGAAATACGTGCACAAAACCCCGAGAAAGCGTTCCTGAAATCTCGGCCCAAAAAAGGACGTTGTAATTCTAAAAGGGACTACAGGATGAAAAATAAAAGTTTTGGCAGTTAAAGTTGAGATTCGATGGTGTCGTACATCCGTTGATTGGTCATAAGGTGTTATGAGCCACACCCATGGATAGCTAGAATAGTGTGCTAGGCTCAGACTAGAGAAGAAACGTGGAACAAACTGATGAAAGAATTACATATCCAAGGAATTCACCAGAACTAACAAGAATGATAACGGTGCTCCACTGGAGCGGTTTGGAACTGCTGGAAGGACTAGGGGATAAGTGGTGATTTCTAATTTTTAGGTCCGTATGGTTATGAAATACGTGCACAAACAACCCCGAGAAAGCGTTCCTGGAAATCTCGGCCAAAAAAAAGGACGTTTAGTAATTCTAAAAGGGACTACAGGAGGACAAAAAAGTTTTGGCAGTAAGTTTGAGATTCGATGGTGCTGTCACGATCCGTTTGGTTCATAAGGTGTTACGACCACACCCATGGATAGCTAGAATAGTGTGCTAGGCTCAGACTAGAGAAGAATGCTAACAAGTGATGAAAGAATTATCATACCGAGGGAATTCACTCAAAACTAACAAGAATGATAACGTGCTCCGACTGGAGCGTTTAGGAACTGCTGGAAGGCTCTAGGGCAATAAGATGGAATGATTTTAATACGTGCACACAAACCCCGAGAAAGCGTTCCTGGAAATCTCGTCCCAAAAAGGACGTTTATAATTCTAAAAAGGACCTACAGGATGAAAAAAAAGTTTTGGCAGTTAAAGTTTGAGATTGATGGTGCCGTAGATCCGTTTGGTCATCAGGTGTTATGAGCCACACCCATGATAGCTAGAATAGTGTGCTAGCTCAGACTAGAAAGAAACGGGAACAAACTGATGAAAGAATTATCATACCGAGGGAATTCACTCATAACTAACAAGAATGATAACGTGCTCGACTGGAGCGTTTAGGAACTGCTGGAAGGCCTAGGAATAAAGATTGAAAGATTTCTAATTTTTAGGTCCGTATTATTTGAATAACGTGCACAACAACCCCGAGAAAGCGTTTCTGGAAATCCGGCCCAAAAAGGACGTTTAGTAATTCTAAAAGGGACTACAGGATGAAAAACAAAATTTTGGCAGTTAAGTTTGAGATTCGATGGTGCCGTAGATCCTTTGGTCATCAGGGTTACGACCACACCCATGGATGCTAGAATAGTGTGCTAGGCTCACTAGAGAAGAAAGAAACGGGGAACAACTGTGAAAGAATTATCATACCGAGGGAATTCACTCAGAACTAACAAGAATGATAACGGCGCCGACTTGGATGTTTTAGGTACTGCTGGAAGGCTCTAGGAATAAAGATGGAATGATTTCTAATTTTTAGGTCCTATGGTTTGAAATACATGCACACAAACCCCGAAAAAAGCGTTCTGGAAATTTCGGCCCAAAAAGGACGTTTAGTAATTCTAAAGGGACTACAGGATGAAAAATAAAAGTTTTGGTAGATAAGTTTGAGATTCGATGGTGCGTAAATCCGTTTGGTCATCAGGTGTTACGAGCCACACCCACGGATAGCTAGAATAGTGTGCTAGGCTCAGACTAGAGAAGAAATAGGGAGAAAACTGATGAAAGAATATCATACCGAGGGAATTCACTCAGAACTAACAGATGATAACGTGCTCCGACTGGAGCGGTTTAGGAACTGCTGGAAGTCTCTAGGGGAATAAATGGAATGATTTCTAATTTTTAGGTCCATAGATTTGAAATACGTGCACACAAACCCCGAGAAAGCGTTCCTGGAAATTCGGCCCAAAAAAGGACGTTTATTAATTCTAAAAGGGCACAGGATGAAATAAAAGTTTTGGTGTTAAGTTTGAGATTCGATGGTGCCGTAGATCCGTTTGGTCATCAGGTGTTACGAGCCACACCCATGGATAGCTAGAATAGTGTGCTAGGCTCAGACTAGAGAAGAAACGGGGAAACAAACTATGAAAGAATTATCATACCGAGGGAATTCACTCAGAACTAACGAATGATAGTGTGCTCCGACTGGAGCGTTTTAGGAACTGCTGAGGCTCTAGGGGAATAAAGATGGAATGATTACTAATTTTTAGGTCCGTTTGGTTTGAATAACTGCACACAAACCCCAAGAAAGCGTTCCTGGAAATCTCGGCCCAAAAAAGGACGTTTAGTAATTCTAAAAGGACTACAGGATGAAAAATAAAAGTTTTGGCAGTTAAAGATGAGATTCGATGTGCCGTAAATCCGTTTGGTCATCAGTGTGTTATGACCACTCCCATGGAAGCTAGAATAGTGTGCTAGCCTCAGAGTAGAGAAGAAACGGGGAACAAACTAATGAAAGAATTATCATACGAGGTAATTCACTCAGAACTAACAAGAATGATAACGTGCTCCGACTGGAGCGTTTAGAAACTGCTGAAGGCTCTAGGCGAATAAAGATGGAATGATTTCTAATTTTTAGGTCCGTATGATTTGAAATACGTGCACACAAACCCCGAGAAAGCGTTCCTGGAAATCTCGGCCCAAAAAAGGACGTTTATAATTCTAAAAGGGACTACAGGTGAAAAACAAAAGTTTGGTAGTTAAAGTTTGAGATTCGATGGTGCCGTAGATCCGTTTGGTCATCAGGTGTTACGAGCCACACCCTTGGATCTAGAATAGTGTGCTAGGCTCAGACTAAGAAGAAAAGGGGAAACACTGATGAAAGAATTATCATACCGAGGGAATTCACTCAGAACTAACAAGAATGATAAGTGCTCCGACTGGAGCGGTTTAGGAACTTTGGAAGGCTCTAGGGGAATAAAGATGGAATGATTTCTAATTTTTAGTCCGTATGGTTTGAAATACGTGCACACAAACCCGAAAAGCATTCCTGGAAATATCGGCCCAAAAAAGGACTTTAGTAATTCTAAAGGGACTACGGATGAAAAATAAAAGTTTTGGCAGTTAAAGTTTGAGATTCGATGGTGCCGTAAATCCTTTTGTCATCAGGGTTGAGCCACACCCATGATAGCTGAATAGGGTGCTAGGACTCACAGAGATAAGAAACGGTGAATAAACTGATGAAAGAATTATCATACCGAGGGAATTCACTCAGAACTAACAAGAATGATAACTTGCTCCGACTGGAGCGGTTTAGGAACTGCTGGAAGGCTCTAGGGGAATAAAGATGGAATGATTTCTAATTTTTAGGTTCGTATGATTTGAAATACGTGCACACACCCGAGAAAGCATTCCTGGAAATCCGGCCCAAAAAAAGGACGTTTAGTAATCTAAAAGGGACTACAGGATGAAAAATAAAAGTTTTGGCAGTTTAAGTTTGAGATTCGATGGTGCCGTAAATCCTGTTTGGTCATCAGGTGTTATGAGCCACACCCGTGGATAGCTAGAATAGTGTGCTAGGCTCAACTAGAGAAGAAACGGGAACAAACTGATGAAAGAATTTTCATACCGAGGGAATTCACTCAGAACTAACAAGAATGAAACGTGCTCCGACTGGAGCGGTTTAGGAACTGCTGGAAGGCTCTAGGGAATAAAGATGGAATGATTTCTAATTTTTAGGTCCTTTGGTTTGAAATACGTGCACAAAAACCCCGAGAAAGCGTTCCTGGAAATCTCGGCCCAAAAAAGGACGTTTAGTAATTCTAAAAGGGACTACAGGATGAAAAATAAAAGTTTTGGCAGTTAAAGTTTGAGATTCATGGTGCGCGTACATCCGTTTGGTCATAGTGGTTACGAGCCACACCCTTGGATAGCTAGAATAGTTTGCTAGGCTCAGATTAGAGAAGAAACGGGGAACGAACTGATGAAAAATTATCATACCGAGGGAATCCACTCAGAACTAACAATGAATATACGTGCTCCGACTGGAGCAGTTTAGGAACTGCTGGAAGGCTCTAGGGGAATAAAGATGGAATGATATCTAATTTTTAGGTCCGTATGATGGAAATACATGCACACAAACCCGAGAAAGCGTTCCCGAAATCTCGGCCCTAAAAAAGGACTTTATTAATTCTAAAAGGGACTACAAGATGAAAAACAAAGTTTTGGCAGTTAAAGTTTGAGATTCGATGGTGCCGTAGATCCGTTTGGTCATCATGTGTTATGAGCCACACCCATGGATAGCTAAATAGTGTGCTAGGCTCAGACTAGATAAGAAACGGGGAACAAACTGATGAAGGAATTATCATACGAGGGAATTCACTCAGACTAACAGAATCATAACTGCTCCGACTGGAGCGGTTTAGGAACGCTGAAGGCTCTAGGGGAATAAAGATGGAATGATTTCTAATTTTTAGGTCCGTATGGTTTGAAATACATGCACAAACCCTGAAAAGCTTTCCTGGAATCTTGGCCCAAAAAAGGACGTTTAGTAATTCTAAAGGACTACAGGATGAAAAACAAAAGTTTTGGCAGTTAAAGTTTGAGATTCGATGGTGCCGTAGATCCGTTTGGTCATCAGGTGTTACGACCACACCATGGATAGCTAGAATAGTGTGCTAGGCTCAGACTAAGAGAAGAAACGGGAACAAACTGTGAAAGAATTATCATACCAGGGAATTCACTCAGAACTACAAGAATGATAACGTGCTCCGACTCGACGCTTTAGAAACTGCTGGAAGGCTCTAGGGAATAAAGATGGAATGATTTCTATTTTGTAGGTCCGTATGGTTTGAAATACATGCACACAAACCCCGAGAAAGCATTCCTGGTAATCTCGGCCCAAAAAAGGATGTTTAATAATTCTAAAAGGGACTACAGGATGAAAAATAAAAGTTTGGCAGTTAAAGTTTGCGATTCGATGGTGCCGTACATCCGTTTGGTCATCAGGTGTTACGAGCCACCCCCATGGATAGCTAGAATAGTGTGCTAGGTCTCAGACTAGAGAAGAAACGGGGACAAAACTGATGAAAGATTATCATACCGAGGAATTCACTCAAACTAACAAGAATGATACGTGCTCCGACTGAGCGGTTTAGGAACTGCTGGAAGGCTCTAGGGGAATAAAGATGGAATGCTTCTAATTTTTAGGTCCATATGATTTGAAATACTGCACACAAACCTTGTGAAAGCGTTCCTAGAAATCTCGGCCCAAAAAAGGACGTTTAGTAATTCTAAAAGGGACTACAGGTGAAAAACAAAAGTTTTGGCAGTTAAAGTTTGAGATTCGATGGTGCCGTAGATCCATTTGGTCATCGGTGTTATGACCACACCCATGGATAGCTAGAATAGTGTGCTAGGATCAGACTAAGAGAAAAACGGGAACAAACTGATGAAAGAATTATCATACCGAGGGAATTCACCAGAACAACAAGAATGGTAACGTGCTCCGACTGGAGCGGTTTAGGACACTGGAAGGCTCTAGGGGAATAAAGATGGAATGATTTCTAATTTTTAGGTCTGTATGGTTTGAAATACGTGCACAAAAACACCGAGAAAGCGTTCCTGGAAATCTCGGCCCAAAAAAGGACATTTAGTAATTCTAAAAGGGACTATAGGATGAAAAATAAAAGTTTTGGCAGTTAAAGTTTGAGATTCGATGGTGCCGTACATCCGTTGGTCATAAGGTGTGTATACGAGACACACCCATGGATAACAGAATAGTGTGCTAGGCTCAGACTGAGAAGAAACGCTTACAAGTGATGAAAGAATTATCATACCGAGGGAATTCACTCAGAACTAACAAGAATGATAACGTGCTCCGACTGGAGCGGTTTAGGAACTGCTGGAAGGCTCTAGGGGCAATAAAGATGGAATGATTTCTAATTTTTAGGTCCGTATGATTTGAAATACGTGCACACAAACCCCGAGAAAGCATTCCTGAAATCTCATCCCAAAAAAGGACGTTTAGTATCCTAAAAGGGACTACAGGATGAAAAAAAGTTTTTGTAGTTAAAGTTTGAGATTCGATGGTGCCGTACATCCGTTTGGTCATAAGGTGTTACGACCACACCCATGGATAGCTAGAATAGTGTGCTAGGCTCAGACTAGAGAAGAAACGCTAACAAAGTGATGAAAGAATTATCATACCGAGGGAATTCACTCAGAACTAACAAGAATGAAACGTGCTCCGACTGGAGCGGTTTAGGAACTGCTGGAAGGCTCAGGGCATAAAGATGGAATATTTCTAATTTTTGGTCCTATGATTTGAAATACGTGCACAAACCCGAGAAAGCATTCCTTGAAATCTCATCCCAAAAAAGGACGTATAGTAATTCTAAAAGGGACTACAGGATGAAAAACAAAAAGTTTTGGTAGTTAAATTTGAGATTTGATGTTGCCGTAGATCCGTTTGGTTCATCAGGTATTACTAGCCACACCCATGGATAGCTAGAATAGTGTGCTAGGCTCAGACTAAGAGAAGAAACAGGAACAACTGTGAAAGAATTATCATACGAGGGAATTCACTCAGAACTAACAAGAATGATAACGTTGCTCCGACTGGAGCGGTTTAGGAACTGCTGAAGGCTCTAGGGGAATAAAGATGGAATGATTTCTAATTTTTGGGTCCGTATATTTGAAATACGTGCACACAAACCCCGAGAAAGCGTTCCGGAAATCTCGGCCCAAAAAGGGACGTTTAGTAATCTAAAAGGGACTACCTGATGAAAAACAAAAGTTTTGGCAGTGGAAGTTTGAGATTCGATGGTGTCGTAGATTGATCCGTTTGGTCATCAGGTTTTATGAGCCACACCCATGGATAGCTAGAATAGTGTGCTAGGCTCAGACTAAGAAGAAACGGGGACAAACTGATGAAAGAATTATCATAACGAGGGAATTCACTCAGAACTAACAAAATGATAACGTGCTCCGACTGGAGCGGTTTAGGAACTGCTGGAATGCTCTAGGGGAAAAAAGATGGAATGATTTCTAATTTTTGGTCCGTATGGTTTGAAATACATGCACACAAACCCTGAATGCGTTCCTGGAAATCTCGGCCCAAAAAAGGACGTTTAGTATTCTGAAATGGACTACAGATGAAAAAAAAAATTTTTGGCAGTTAAAGTTTGAGATTCGTGGTGCCGTAAATCCGTTTGGTCATCAGGTGTTCCGAGCCACACCCCATGGAAAGCTAGAATAGTGTTGCTAGGCTCAACTAGAGAAGAAACGGGAAAAACTGATGAAAGAATTATCATCCCGAGGGAATTCACTCAGAACTAACAGGAATGATAACATGCTCCGACTTGGAGCGGTTTAGGAACTGCTGGAAGGCTCTAGGGGAATAAAATGGAATGATTTCTAATTTTTAGGTCCGTATGGTTTGAAATACGTGCACACAAACCCCGAGAAAGCGTTCTTGGAAATCTCAGCGCCCAAAAAGGACGTTTGGTAATTCTAAAAGGGACTACAGGATGAAAAATAAAAGTTTTGGCAGTTAAAGTTTGAGATTCGATGGTGCCGTACATCCGTTTGTTCATCAGTTGTTACGAGCCACACCATGGATAGCTAGAATAGTGTGCTAGGATCAACTAGAGAAGAAACGGGGAACAAACTGATGAAAATTATCATACCGGGGAATCCACTCAGAACTAACAAGAATGATGAACGTGCTACACTGGGCATTTAGAACTGCTGGAAGGCTCTAGGGGAATAAAGATGGAATGATTTCTAATTTTTAGGTCCATTATGTTTGAAATACATGTACACAAACCGTGGAAAAGCTTTCCTGGAAATCTCGGCCCAAAAAAGGACGTTAGTAATTCTAAAAGGGACAAGGATGAAAAACAAAGTTTTGGCAGTTAAAGTTTGAGATTCGATGGTGCCGTAGATCCGTTTGGTCCTCAGGTGTTCCGAGCCACACCCATGGATAGCTAGAGTAGTTCTAGGATCAGACTAAGAAGAAACAGGAACAACTATGAAAGAATTACATACGAGGGAATTCACTCAAAACTAACGAGAATGATAACGTGCTCCGACTAGAGCGGTTTAGGCACTGCTGAGGCTCTAGGGGAATAAAGATGGAATGATTTCTAAATTTTAGGTCCGTACGATTTGAAATACGTGCACACAAACCCGAGAAAACGTTCTCTGAAATCTTGGCCCCAAAAAAGGACGTTTAGTAATTCTAAAAGGGACTACTGATGAAAAACAAAGTTTTGGCAGTTAAAGTTTGAGATTCGATGGTGCCGTAATCCGTTTGGTCATCAGGTGTTACGAGCCACACCCATGGATAGCTAGATATGTGCTAGGCTCATACAGAGAGAAACGGGGACAAACTGATGAAAGATTATCATACCGAGGGAATTCACTCAGAACTAACAAGAATGATAACGTGCTCCGACTTGGACGGTTTAGGAACTGCTGGAAGGCTCTAGGGGAATAAAGATGGAATGATTTCTAATTTTTAGGTCCGTATGGTTTGAAATACGTGCACACACCCCCGAGAAGCGTTCCTGGAAATCTCGGCAAAAAAGGATGTTTATTAATTCTAAAAGGGATACAGATGAAAAAACAAAAGTTTTGGCAGTTAAAGTTTGAGATTCGATGGTGCCGTAATCCGTTTGGTCATCAGGTGTTACGAGCCACACCCATGGATAGCTAGAATAGTGTGCTAGGCTCATACTAGAGAAGAAACGGGGAACAAACTGATGAAAGAATTATCATAACGAGGGAATTCACTCAGAACTAACAAGAATGATAACGTGCTCCGACTTGGAGCGGTTTAGGAACTGCTGGAAGGCTCTAGGGGAATAAAGATGGGATGATTTCTAATTTTTAGGTCCGTATGGTTTGAAATACGTGCACACAAACCCCGAGAAAGCGTTCCAGAAATCTCGCCCAAAAAAGGACGTTTAGTAATTCTAAAAGGGACTACATGATGAAAACAAAAGTTTTGGCAGTTAAAGTTTGAGATTCGATGGTGCCGTAGATCCGTTTGGTCATCAGGTGTAGGAGCCACACCCATGGAATAGCTAGAATAGTGTGTAGGCTCATACTAGAGAAGAAACGGGGAACAAACTGATGAAAGAATTATCATACCGAGGGAATTCACTCAAAACTAACAAGAATGATAACGTGCTCCGCCTAGAGCGTTTTAGGAACTGCTGGAAGGCTCTAGGGGAATAAAGATGGAATGATTTCTATTTTTTAGGTCCGTATGGATTTGAAATACGTGCCACACAAACCCCGAGAGAGCGTTCCTAGAAATCTCGGCCCAATAAAGGACGTTTATAATTCTAAGGGACTACATGATGAAAAAAAGAGTTTTGGCAGTTAAAGTTTAGATTTGGTGCCGTAGATCCGTTTGGTCATCAGGTGTTACGAGCCCACCCATGATAGCTAGAATAGTGTGCTAGGCTCATACTAGAGAAGAAACGGGGAACAAACTGATGAAAAATTATCATAACGAGGGAATTCACTCAGAACTAACAAGAATGATAACGTGCTCCGACTTGGAGCGGTTTAGGAACTGCTCGAAGGCTCTAGGGGAATAAAGATGGAATGATTTCTAATTTTTAGGTCCGTATGATTTGAAATACGTGCACACAACCCCGATAAAGCGTTCCTGGAAATCTCGGCCCAAAAAAGGACTTTTCGTAATTCTAAAAGGGACTACCTGTGAAAAACAAAATTTCGGCAGTTGAAGTTTGAGATTCGATGGTGTCGTAGATCCGTTTGGTCATCAGGTGTTATGAGCCACACCTATGGATAGCTAGAATAGGGTGCTAGGCTCAGACTAAGAAGAAACGGGGAACAACTGATGAAAGAATTATCATAACGAGGGATTCACTCGAACTAACAAAATGATAACTGCTCCGCCTGGAGCGGTTTAGGAACTGCTGCAAGGCTCTAGGGGAAAAAAGATGGAATGATTTCTAATTTTTAGGTCCGTTGGTTTGAAATACATGCACACAAACCTGAGAATCGTTCCTGGAAATCTCGGCCCAAAAAAGGACGTTTAGTAATTCTGAATGGACTATAGGATGAAAAATAAAAGTTTTGGCAGTTAAATTTTGAGATTCGATGGTGCCGTAAATCCGTTTGGTCATCAGGTGTCCCGGCCAACACCATGGATAGCAGAATAGTGTGCTAGGATCAGACTAGAGAAGAAACGGGGACAAACTGATGAAAGAATTATCATACCGAGGGAATTCACTCAGAACTAACAGAATGATACTGCTATGACTGAGCAATTTAGGAACTGCTGGAAGGCTCTAGGGGAATAAAGATGGAATGATTTCTAATTTTTAGGTCCATGATTAGAAATAATGCACACAAACCGTGAGAAAGCGTTCCTGGAATTCTCGGCCCAAAAAAGGACGTTTAGTAATTCTAAAAGGAGCCTACAGGATGAAAACAAAAGTTTTGGCAGTTAAAGTTTGAGATTCGATGTGCCGTAGATCCGTTTGGTCATCAGGTGTTACGAGCCACACCCATGGATAGCTAGAGTAGTGTGCTAGGATCAGACTATATGAGAAAACAGGGAACAAACTGATAAAGAATTATCATACCGAGAGAATTCACTCAGAACTAACAAGAATGATAACGTGCTCTGACTGAGCGGTTAGGAACTGCTGGAAGGCTCTAGGGGAATAAATAGGGAATGATTTCTAATTTTTAGGTCGTATGATTTGAAATACGTGCACACAAACCCGCAGAAAGAAGCGTTCCTGAGAAATCTCGGCCCAAAAAGGACGTTTAGTAATTCTAAAAGGGACTACAGGATGAAAATAAAGTTTTGGCAGTTAAAGTTTGAGATTCATGGTGCCGTACATCGTTGTTGGTCATAAGTGTAATAGCCACACCCATGGATAGCTAGAATAGTGTGCTAGGTCAGACTAGAGAAGGAACGGGAGACAAACTGATGAAAGAATTATCATACCGAGGGAATTCACTCAGAACTAACAGAATGATAACGAGCTCTCGAATGAGCGGTTTAGGAACTGCTGGAAGGCTCTAGGGGAATAAAGATGGAATGACTTCTAATTTTTAGGTCCGTATGATTTGAAATACGTGCACAACAAACCCGAGAAAGCGTTCCTGGAAATCTCGGCCCAAAAAAGGATGTTTAGTAATTCTAAAAGGGTACACGGATGAAAAACAAAGTTTTGGCAGTTAAAGTTTGAATTCGATGGTGCCGTAGATCCGTTTGGCATCATGGTGTTTCGAGCCACCACCCATGGATAGCTAGAATAGCGGGCTAGGCTCAGACTGAGAAGAAACGGGGAACAAACTGATGAAAGAATTATCATACGCGAGGGAATTCACTCAGAACTAACAAGAATGATAACGTGCTCCGACTGGAGCGGTTTAGGAACTGCTGAAGGCTCTAGGGAATAAAATGGAATGATTTCTAATTTTTAGGTCCGTATGGTTTGAAATACATGCACACAAACCCCGAGAAAGCGTTCCTGGAATCTCTCCCCAAAAAAGGCGTTAGAGTAATTCTAAAGGACTACAGGATGAAAAATAAAGTTTTGGCAGTTAAAGTTTGAGATTCGATGGTGCCGTACATCCGTTTGGTCATCAGTGTTCGAGCCACACCCATGGAGCTAGAATAGTGTGCTAGGCTCAGACTAGAGAAGAAACGGGGAACAAACTGATGAAAGAATTATCATACCCGAGGAATTCACTCAGAACTAACAAATGATAACGTGTCTCCGAGTTGGAGCGGTTAGGAACTGCTGAAGGCTCAGGGTAATAAGATGGAATGATTTCTATATTTTTAGGTCCGTATGTTTGAAATACGTGCAACAAACCCCGAGAAAGCGTTCCTGGAAATCTCAGCCCAAAAAAGGACGTTTAGTAATTCTAAAAGGACTACAGGATGAAAAATAAAAGTTTTGGCAGTTAAAGTTTGAGATTCGTGGTGCCGTAAACTTTGGTCATCAGGTGTTACGAGCCACACCATGGATAGCTAGAATAGTGTGCTAGGATCAGACTAGGGAAGAAATGGGAACAAACTGATGAAAGAATTATCATACCGAGGGAATTCACTCAGAACTAACAGAATGATAACGTGCTCCGACTGAGAGTTATGGAACTG
Organism: Thinopyrum elongatum; assembly: GCA_011799875.1. NCBI lineage: Eukaryota > Viridiplantae > Streptophyta > Magnoliopsida > Poales > Poaceae > Thinopyrum > Thinopyrum elongatum. The sequence continues at coordinate 5,686,000 of CM022302.1, read as the reverse complement.
CTGGAAGGCTTCTAGGGGAATAAAGATGGAATGATTTCTAATTTTTAGGTCCATATGATTTGAAATACAGGCACACAAACCCGAGAAAGCAGTTCCTGGAAATCTCGGCCCAAAAAAGGACGTTGTAATTCTAAAAGGGACTACAGGATGAAAACAAAAGTTTTTTCCAGTTAAAGTTTGAGATTCGATGTGTGCCATAGATCCGTTTGGTATCAGGTGTTACGAGCACACCACAGGATAGCTAGAATAGTGTGCTAGATCGGAATCTAGAGAAGAAACGGGAACAAACTGATGAAAGAATTATCATACCGAGGGAATTCACTCAGAACACACAAGAATGATAACGTGCTCCACTGGAGCGTTAGGAACTGCTGGAAGGCTCTAGGGGAATAAAGATGGAATGATTTCTAATTTTTAGGTCCATATGATTTGAAATACATGCACACAAACCCGAGAAGCATTCTCTGAAATCTCGGCCCAAAAAGGACGTTTAGTAATTCTAAAAGGGACTACAGGATGAAAAACAAAAGTTTTTAGTTAAGAGTTTGAGATCGATGGTGCGCGTAGATCCGTTTGGTCATAAGGTGTTACAGCCACACCCATGGTAGCTAGAATAGTGTGGCTAGGATCAGAAAGAGAAAACGGGGACAACTGATGAAAGAATTATCACTACCGAGGGAATTCATCTCGAACTAACAGAATGATAACGTGCTCCAACTGTAGCGGTTTAGGAACTGCTGAAAGGCTTCTAGGGGAATAAATGGAATGATTTCTATTTTTAGGTCCGTATGGTTTGAAATACGTGCACAAAAACCCCCGAGTAAAGCGTTCCTGGAAATCTCAGCACAAAAAAGGACGTTAGTAATCTACAAAGTACTACAGGATGAAAAATAAAGTTTTGGCAGTTAAGTTTGAGATTCGATGGTGCCTTACTCCGTTTGGTCATAAGGTGTTTACGAGCCACACCCATGGATAGCTAGAATAGTGTGGTAGGATCAGACTAAGAAAAACGGGGACAAACTGATGAAAGAATTATCATACCAATGAATTCACTCAGAACTAACAAGAATGATAACGTGCTCTGACTGGAGCGGTTTAGGAACTGCTGGAAGGCTCTACGGGCATAAAGAGGGAATGATTTTTAATTTTAGGTCCGTATTATTTGAAATATGTGACGCACAAACCCCAGAGAAAGGCGTTTCCTGGAAATCTCGGCCCAAAAAGGACGTTTAGTAATTCTAAAAGGACAACAGATGAAAAATAAAAGTTTTGGCAGTTAAAGTTTGAATTCATGGTGCCGTAAATCCGTTTGGTCATCAGGTGTTACGAGCCACACCATGAATAGCTAGAATAGTGTGCTAGTCCAGACTAGAGAAGAAACGGGAACAACTGATGAAAGAATATTCATACCGAGGGAATTCACTCAGAACTAACAAGAATGATAACGGTGCTCCGAGTGAGCGGTTTAGGAACTGCTGGAAGGCTCTAGGGGAATAAAGATGGAATGATTTCAAATTTTAGGTCGCGTATGGTTGAAATACGTGCACACAAACCCCGAGAAGCAGTTCCTGGAAATCTCAGCCCAAAAAAGGACGTTTAGTAATTCTAAAAGGGACTACAGGATGAAAAATAAAAGTTTTGGCAGTGTTTGAATTCATGGTGCTCGTACAACGCATTTGGTCATCAGGTGTTACGAGCCACACCCATGGATAGCTAGAATAGTGTGCTAGGATCAGACTAGGGAAGAAACGGAATACAACTGTGAAAGAATTATCATAACCGAGGGAATTCACTCAGAACTAACAAGAATGATAACGTGCTCCGAGTTGGAGGCTGGTTTAGGAACTGCTGGAGGGCTCTGGGGAATAAAATGGAATGATTTCTAATTTTTAGGTCCGTATGGTTTGAAAATACGTGCACACAAACCCCGAGAAGCGTTCCTGGAAATCTCGGCCCAAAAGAGCGTTTAGTAATTCTAAAAGGGACTACAGGATGAAATAAAAAGTTTTGGTCAGTTAAAGTTTGAGATTCGATGGTGCCGTACAACATTTGGTCATCAGGTGTTACGAGCCACACCCTTGGATAGCTAGAATAGTGTGCTGAGGATCAGACTAGGAGAGAAACGGAGAACAAACTGGTGAAAATTATCATACCGAGGGAATTCACTCAAACTAACAAGAATGATAACGTGCTCCGACATGGAGCGGTTTAGGAACTGCTGGAAGGCTCTAGGGGATAAAGATGGAATGATTTCTAATTTTAGGTCCATATGGTTTGAAATACATGTGCACAACAACCCGAGAAAGCGTTCCTGGAAATCTCCGCAAAAAGGAGGTTTAGTATTCTAAAAGGGGACTACAGATGAAATAAAAGTGGCATTTAAGTTTGAGATTGACTGGTGCCGTAAATTCCGTTTGGTCCAGGTTTCCAGCCACACCCATGATAGCTAGAATAGTGTGGCTAGGCTCAGACTAGAAAGAACGGGGAACAAACTGATGAAAAATTATCACTCACGCGTAGGTAATTACTCAAACTAACAGAATGATAACGTGCTCCGAGTTGAGGCGGTTTAGGAACTGCTGGAAGGCTCTAGGGAAATAAAGATGGAGATTATTTCTAATTTTTAGTTCCGTATGTTTGAAATACGTGGACAACACCCCGGAAAAGGCGTTCCTGGAAATCTCAGCCCAAAAAGGACGTTTATAATTCTAAAAGGGACTACAGGATGAAAAATAAAAGTTTTGGCAGTTAAAGTTTGAGATTCGATGGTGCCGTAAACGTTTGGTCATCAGTGGTTAGAGCCACACCCATGGATATGCTAGAATAGTGTGCTAGGATCAGACTAGGGGAAGAAATGGAGACAAAACTGATGAAAGAATATTCAATACCGAGGGAATTCACTCAGAACTAACAAGAATGATAACGTGCTCCGACTGGAGGCAGTTTAGGAACTGCTGAAGGCTCTAGGGAATAAAGGTGAATGATTTCTATTTTAGGTCCATATGATTTGAAATACTGCACACAAACCCCGAGAAAGCATTCCTGGAATCTCGGCCCAAAAAAGAGCGTTTAGTAATTCTCAAAGGAGCTACAGGATGAAAACAAAAGTTTTTTCAGTTAAGTTTGAGATTCGATGGTCCATAGATCCGTTTGGTCATCAGGTGTTACGAGCCACATCAAGGATAGCTAGAATAGTGTGCTAGGATCAGAATAGAAGAAAACGGGAACATAGATGAAAGAATTATCATACCGAGGGAATTCACTCAGAACTAACAAGAATGATAACGTGCTCCGACTGGAGCAGTTTAGGAACTACTGGAAGGCTCTAGGGGAATAAAGATGGAATGATTCTAATTTTAGGTCCATATGATTTGAAATACATGCACACAAACCCGAGAAAGCATTCCTGGAAATCTCGGCCAAAAAAGGACGTTTAGTAATTCTAAAAGGGACTACAGGGAAAAAACAAAAGTTTTTTCAGTTAAAGTTTGAGATTCGATGGTGCCGTAGATCCGTTTGGTCATCAGGTGTTACGAGCCACACCCATGGATAGCTAGAATAGTGTGCTGGGATCAGAATAGAGAAGAAACGGGGAACAAACTGATGAAAGATTATCATACCGAGGGATTCACTCAGAACTACAAGAATGATAACGTGCTCCGACCTGGAGCGGTTTAGGAACTGCTGGAAGGCTCTAGGGGAATAAAATGGAATGATTTCTAATTTTTAGGTCGTATGGTTTGAAATACGTGCACAAAAACCGCCGAGAAAGCGTTCCTGGAAATCTCAGCCAAAAAGGACGTTTAGTAATCTTAAAAGGGACTGACTACGACGATGAAAATAAAAGTTTTGGCAGTTAAGTGAGATTCGATGGTGCCGTACATCGTTTGGTCATAAGGTGTTACGAGCCAACCCATGGATAGCTAGAATAGTGTGGTAGGCTCAGACTAAAGAAGAAACGGGAACAAATGATGAAAGAATTATCATAATATCTCAATGGAATTCACTCAGACTAACAAGAATGATAACGTGCTCTGACTGGAGCGGTTTTAGGAACTGCTGGAAGCTTCTACGGCAATAAAGATGGAATGATTTTTATTTTTTAGGTCCGTATTATTTGAAATACACGTGCAGCACAACCCCAGGAAAGCGTTCCTGGAACTTCTCGGCCCAAAAAAGGACGTTAGTCATTCTAAAAGGGACTACAGGATGAAAAATAAAGTTTGGCAGTTAAAGTTTGAGATTCGATGTGGCCGTAATCCGTTTGGTCATCAGGTTTTTCCGAGCCACACCCATGGATAGCTAGAATAGTGTGCTACAGTCACTAGAGAAGAAACAGGGAACAAACTGATGAAAGAATTATCATATACGAGGGAATTCACTCAGAACTAACAAGAATGATAACGTGCTCCGAGTTGAGGCGGTTTAGGAACTTCTGGAAGGGGCTCTAGGGGAAATAAAGATGGAATGATTTCTAATTTTTAGGTCCTGGGATGGGGTTTAGTGTGGGATTTGAAATACGTGCACACAAACCCCGAGAAAGCGTTCCTGGAAATCTCGGCCCAAAAAAGGACGTTTCGTAATTCTAAAAGGGACTACCTGATGAAAAACAAAAGTTTCGGCAGTTGAAGTTTGAGATTCGATGGTGTCGTAGATCCGTTTGGTCATCAGGTGTTATGAGCCACACCTATGGATAGCTAGAATAGTGTGCTAGGCTCAGACTAGAGAAGAAACGGGGAACAAACTGATGAAAGAATTATCATAACGAGGGAATTCACTCGGAACTAACAAGAATGATAACGTGCTCCGCCTGGAGCGGTTTAGGAACTGCTGCAAGGCTCTAGGGGAAAAAAGATGGAATGATTTCTAATTTTTAGGTCCGTATGGTTTGAAATACATGCACACAAACCCTGAGAATGCGTTCCTGGAAATCTCGGCCCAAAAAAGGACGTTTAGTAATTCTGAAATGGACTATAGGATGAAAAATAAAAGTTTTGGCAGTTAAATTTTGAGATTCGATGGTGCCGTAAATCCGTTTGGTCATCAGGTGTCCCGAGCCACACCCATGGATAGCAAGAATAGTGTGCTAGGATCAGACTAGAGAAGAAACGGGGAACAAACTGATGAAAGAATTATCATACCGAGGGAATTCACTCAGAACTAACAAGAATGATGACGTGCTATGACTGGAGCAATTTAGGAACTGCTGGAAGGCTCTAGGGGAATAAAGATGGAATGATTTCTAATTTTTAGGTCCATATGATTAGAAATAAATGCACACAAACCGTGAGAAAGCGTTCCTGGAAATCTCGGCCCAAAAAAGGACGTTTAGTAATTCTAAAAGGGACTACAGGATGAAAAACAAAAGTTTTGGCAGTTAAAGTTTGAGATTCGATGGTGCCGTAGATCCGTTTGGTCATCAGGTGTTACGAGCCACACCCATGGATAGCTAGAGTAGTGTGCTAGGATCAGACTAGATTAGAAACAGGGAACAAACTGATGAAAGAATTATCATACCGAGAGAATTCACTCAGAACTAACAAGAATGATAACGTGCTCTGACTAGAGCGGTTTAGGAACTGCTGGAAGGCTCTAGGGGAATAAATATGGAATGATTTCTAATTTTTAGGTCCGTATGATTTGAAATACGTGCACACAAACCCCGAGAAAGCGTTCCTAGAAATCTCGGCCCAAAAAAGGACGTTTAGTAATTCTAAAAGGGACTACAGGATGAATAATAAAAGTTTTGGCAGTTAAAGTTTGAGATTCGATGGTGCCGTACATCCGTTTGGTCATAAAGTGTAATGAGCCACACCCATGGATAGCTAGAATAGTGTGCTAGGGTCAGACTAGAGAAGGAACGGGGAACAAACTGATGAAAGAATTATCATACCGAGGGAATTCACTCAGAACTAACAAGAATGATAACGAGCTCCGAATGGAGCGGTTTAGGAACTGCTGGAAGGCTCTAGGGGAATAAAGATGGAATGACTTCTAATTTTTAGGTCCGTATGATTTGAAATACGTGCACACAAACCCCGAGAAAGCGTTCCTGGAAATCTCGGCCCAAAAAAGGATGTTTAGTAATTCTAAAAGGGACTACAGGATGAAAAACAAAAGTTTTGGCAGTTAAAGTTTGAGATTCGATGGTGCCGTAGATCCGTTTGGTCATCAGGTGTTACGAGCCACCCCCATGGATAGCTAGAATAGCGGGCTAGGCTCAGACTAGAGAAGAAACGGGGAACAAACTGATGAAAGAATTATCACCGAGGGAATTCATCAGGAGACTAACAGAATGATAACGTGCTCCGGAGTGGAAGCGGTTTTTAGGAACTGCTGGAGGGCTCTAGGGATAAAGATGGAATGATTTACTTAATTGTTAGTCGTTATGGTTTGAAATACTGCACACAAAAACCCCGAGAAGCGAGTTCCTGGAAATCTCGGCCAAAAAAGGACGTTTCAGTAATTCTAAAAGGGACTACAGGGAAAAACAAAAGTTTTGGTAGTTAAAGTTTGAGATTCGATGGTGCCGTAGATCGTTTGGTCATCAGGTGTTACGAGCCACACCCATGGATAGCTAGAATAGTGTGCTAGGCTCAGACTGGAGAAGAAACGGGGAACAAACTGATGAAAGAATTATCATACCGAGGAATTCACTCAGAACATAACAAGAATGATAGTGTGCTCCGACTGGAGCGGTTTAGGAACTGCTCGGAAGGCTCTAGGGGAATAAAGATGGAATGATTTCTAATTTTAGGTCCGTTTGTTTGAAATACGTGCACACATACCCGAGAAGCGTTCCCGGAAATCTCGGCCCAAAAAAGGACGTTTAGTAATTCTAAAGGGACTACAGGATGAAAAATAAAAGTTTTGGCAGTGAAGTTGAGATTCGATGGTGCCGTAAATCCGTTTGGTCATAGGTGTTATGAGCCACTCCAATGGATAGCTAGAATAGTGTGCTAGGCTCAGACTAGAGAAGAAACGGGAACAAACTAATGAAAGAATTGTCATACCGAGGAATTCACTCAGAACTAACAAGAATGATAACGTGCTCCGACTAGAGCGTTTAGGAACTGCTGGAAGGCTCTAGGGGAATAAAGATGGAATGATTTCTAATTTTTAGGTCCGTCTGTTATATTTAAATAGTGCACACAACCCCGAGAAAGCGTTCCTAGAAATCTCGGCCCAAAAAAGGACGTTATTAATTCTAAAAGGGACTACAGGATGAAAAACAAAAGTTTTGGTAGTTAAAGTTTGAGATTCGATGGTGCCGTAGATCCGTTTGGTCATCAGGTGTTACGAGCCACACCCTTGGATAGCTAGAATAGTGTGCTAGGCTAGACTAGAGAAGAAACGGGGAACAAACTGATGAAAGAATTATCATACCGAGGGAATTCACTCAGAACTACAAGAATGATAATGTGCTCCGACTGGAGCGGTTTAGGAACTGCTCGAAGGCTCTAGGGGAATAAATGGAATGATTTCTAATTTTTAGGTCCGTATGGTTTGAAATATGCACACAAACCCCGAGAAAGCGTTCCTGGAAATCTCAGCCCAAAAAAGGACGTTTAGTAATTCTAAAAGGGACTACAGGATGAAAAATAAAAGTTTTGGCAGTTAAAGTTTGAGATTCGATGGTGCCGTACAACCATTTGGTCATCAGGTGTTACGAGCCACACCCATGGATAGCTAGAATAGTGTGCTAGGATCAGACTAGGGAAGAAATGGAGAACAAACTGATGAAAGAATTATCATACCGAGGGAATTCACTCAGAACTAACAAGAATGATAACGTGCTCCGACTGGAGCAGTTTAGGAACTGCTGGAAGGCTCTAGGGGAATAAAGATGGAATGATTTCTAATTTTTAGGTCCATATGATTTGAAATACATGCACACAAACCCCGAGAAAGCATTCCTGGAAATCTCGGCCCAAAAAAGGACGTTTAGTAATTCTAAAAGGGACTACAGGATGAAAAACAAAAGTTTTTTCAGTTAAAGTTTGAGATTCGATGGTGCCATAGATCCGTTTGGTTATCAGGTGTTACGAGCCACACCCAAGGATAGCTAGAATAGTGTGCTAGGATCGGAATAGAGAAGAAACAGGGAACAAACTGATGAAAGAATTATCATACCGAGGGAATTCACTCAGAACACACAAGAATGATAACGTGCTCCGACTGGAGCAGTTTAGGAACTGCTGGAAGGCTCTAGGGGAATAAAGATGGAATGATTTCTAATTTTTAGGTCCATATGATTTGAAATACATGCACACAAACCCCGAGAAAGCATTCCTGGAAATCTCGGCCCAAAAAAGGACGTTTAGTAATTCTAAAAGGGACTACAGGATGAAAAACAAAAGTTTTTTCAGTTAAAGTTTGAGATTCGATGGTGCCGTAGATCCGTTTGGTCATAAGGTGTTACGAGCCACACCCATGGATAGCTAGAATAGTGTGCTGGGATCAGAATAGAGAAGAAACGGGGAACAAACTGATGAAAGAATTATCATACCGAGGGAATTCACTCAGAACTAACAAGAATGATAACGTGCTCCAACTGGAGCGGTTTAGGAACTGCTGAAAGGCTCTAGGGGAATAAAAATGGAATGATTTCTAATTTTTAGGTCCGTATGGTTTGAAATACGTGCACAAAAACCCCGAGAAAGCGTTCCTGGAAATCTCAGCCCAAAAAAGGACGTTTAGTAATTCTAAAAGGGACTACAGGATGAAAAATAAAAGTTTTGGCAGTTAAAGTTTGAGATTCGATGGTGCCGTACATCCGTTTGGTCATAAGGTGTTACGAGCCACACCCATGGATAGCTAGAATAGTGTGGTAGGCTCAGACTAAAGAAGAAACGGGGAACAAACTGATGAAAGAATTATCATACCAATGGAATTCACTCAGAACTAACAAGAATGATAACGTGCTCTGACTGGAGCGGTTTAGGAACTGCTGGAAGGCTCTACGGCAATAAAGATGGAATGATTTTTAATTTTTAGGTCCGTATTATTTGAAATACGTGCGCACAAACCCCAAGAAAGCGTTCCTGGAAATCTCGGCCCAAAAAAGGACGTTTAGTCATTCTAAAAGGGACTACAGGATGAAAAATAAAAGTTTTGGCAGTTAAAGTTTGAGATTCGATGGTGCCGTAAATCCGTTTGGTCATCAGGTGTTCCGAGCCACACCCATGGATAGCTAGAATAGTGTGCTAGGCTCAGACTAGAGAAGAAACAGGGAACAAACTGATGAAAGAATTATCATACCGAGGGAATTCACTCAGAACTAACAAGAATGATAACGTGCTCCGAGTTGGAGCGGTTTAGGAACTGCTGGAAGGCTCTAGGGAAATAAAGATGGAATGATTTCTAATTTTTAGGTCCGTATGGTTTGAAATACGTGCACACAAACCCCGAGAAAGCGTTCCTGGAAATCTCAGCCCAAAAAAGGACGTTTAGTAATTCTAAAAGGGACTACAGGATGAAAAATAAAAGTTTTGGCAGTTAAAGTTTGAGATTCGATGGTGCCGTACAACCATTTGGTCATCAGGTGTTACGAGCCACACCCATGGATAGCTAGAATAGTGTGCTAGGATCAGACTAGGGAAGAAACGGAGAACAAACTGATGAAAGAATTATCATACCGAGGGAATTCACTCAGAACTAACAAGAATGATAACGTGCTCCGACTGGAGCAGTTTAGGAACTGCTGGAAGTCTCTAGGGGAATAAAGATGGAATGATTTCTAATTTTTAGGTCCATATGATTTGAAATACATGCACACAAACCCCGAGAAAGCATTCCTGGAAATCTCGGCCCAAAAAAGGACGTTTAGTAATTCTAAAAGGGACTACAGGATGAAAAACAAAAGTTTTTTCAGTTAAAGTTTGAGATTCGATGGTGCCGTAGATCCGTTTGGTCATCAGGTGTTACGAGCCACACCCATGGATAGCTAGAATAGTGTGCTAGGATCAGAATAGAGAAGAAACGCGGAACAAACTGATGAAAGAATTATCATACCGAGGGAATTCACTCAGAACTAACAAGAATGATAACGTGCTCCGACTGGAGCGGTTTAGGAACTGCTGGAAGGCTCTAGGGGAATAAAAATGGAATGATTTCTAATTTTTAGGTCCGTATGGTTTGAAATACGTGCACAAAAACCCCGAGAAAGCGTTCCTGGAAATCTCAGCCCAAAAAAGGACGTTTAGTAATTCTAAAAGGGACTACAGGAAGAAAAATAAAAGTTTTGGCAGTTAAAGTTTGAGATTCGATGGTGCCGTACATCCGTTTGGTCATAAGGTGTTACGAGCCACACCCATGGATAGCTAGAATAGTGTGGTAGGCTCAGACTAAAGAAGAAACGGGGAACAAACTGATGAAAGAATTATCATACCAATGGAATTCACTCAGAACTAACAAGAATGATAACGTGCTCTGACTGGAGCGGTTTAGGAACTGCTGGAAGGCTCTACGGCAATAAAGATGGAATGATTTTTAATTTTTAGGTCCGTATTATTTGAAATATGTGCGCACAAACCCCAAGAAAGCGTTCCTGGAAATCTCGGCCCAAAAAAGGACGTTTAGTAATTCTAAAAGGGACTACAGGATGAAAAATAAAAGTTTTGGCAGTTAAAGTTTGAGATTCGATGGTGCCGTAAATCCGTTTGGTCATCAGGTGTTCCGAGCCACACCCATGGATAGCTAGAATAGTGTGCTAGGCTCAGACTAGAGAAGAAACGGGGAACAAACTGATGAAAGAATTATCATACCGAGGGAATTCACTCAGAACTAACAAGAATGATAACGTGCTCCGAGTTGGAGCGGTTTAGGAACTGCTGGAAGGCTCTAGGGGAATAAAGATGGAATGATTTCAAATTTTTAGGTCCGTATGGTTTGAAATACGTGCACACAAACCCCGAGAAAGCGTTCCTGGAAATCTCAGCCCAAAAAAGGACGTTTAGTAATTCTAAAAGGGACTACAGGATGAAAAATAAAAGTTTTGGCAGTTAAAGTTTGAGATTCGATGGTGCCGTACAACCATTTGGTCATCAGGTGTTACGAGCCACACCCATGGATAGCTAGAATAGTGTGCTAGGATCAGACTAGGGAAGAAACGGAGAACAAACTGATGAAAGAATTATCATACCGAGGGAATTCACTCAGAACTAACAAGAATGATAACGTGCTCCGAGTTGGAGCGGTTTAGGAACTGCTGGAGGGCTCTAGGGGAATAAAGATGGAATGATTTCTAATTTTTAGGTCCGTATGGTTTGAAATACGTGCACACAAACCCCGAGAAAGCGTTCCTGGAAATCTCGGCCCAAAAAAGGACGTTTAGTAATTCTAAAAGGGACTACAGGATGAAAAATAAAAGTTTTGGCAGTTAAAGTTTGAGATTCGATGGTGCCGTACAACCATTTGGTCATCAGGTGTTACGAGCCACACCCATGGATAGCTAGAATAGTGTGCTAGGATCAGACTAGGGAAGAAACGGAGAACAAACTGGTGAAAGAATTATCATACCGAGGGAATTCACTCAGAACTAACAAGAATGATAACGTGCTCCGACAGGAGCGGTTTAGGAACTGCTGGAAGGCTCTAGGGGAATAAAGATGGAATGATTTCTAATTTTTAGGTCCATATGGTTTGAAATACATGCACACAAACCCGAGAAAGCGTTCCTGGAAATCTCGGCCCAAAAAAGGACGTTTAGTAATTCTAAAAGGGACTACAGGATGAAAAATAAAAGTTTTGGCAGTTAAAGTTTGAGATTCGATGGTGCCGTAAATCCGTTTGGTCATCAGGTGTTCCGAGCCACACCCATGGATAGCTAGAATAGTGTGCTAGGCTCAGACTAGAGAAGAAACGGGGAACAAACTG